>NMRB01002753.1:13367-26853 GCA_002633025.1 Notospermus geniculatus
AGGGGCTAATTAACACCTCTCTGGGGGCTCCCTTGTCAATTACCAACGATCTGGACGGGTACATTCTGTGACAAGACATTTACAGTGGGTCTCGAGGCAGTGAGGATTCGTTAGAGTAAGGGTCTGACAAGGCCAGGGTTGTTGTCATCCCTTCTGGTCACAACCAGACTGGACGTCATTTGCAGAGTTTCATAACTGACCCACAATATTTACTTGTGGTAGAATAGCCTATATATATACGTCTACCAGCTAAGCGGTTATAGGCGACTCGGCTGATAGAATATTTAATAAGTCCTAAATACCTTTGACAGCCAGGCCAGCATCATTATTCCATTGCACTTCATTTTTAATTCGACTTGTATGTCATCGGGTTAAATCTGCTTAAAATTTGTCAGACTAATAAATCACCCAAAATGATCCAAATTGTCAGATATTTATATCATTGTACTCCTGTGCCATAAAACTGATGATAATGTTGGTTATTTGGTGAGGTTGGCCAAGATATTTAGGGAATTACGGGCAGTTGATGGTGTGTCAGTAAGCGATATTTAGGTGCTCGCTGTGAAAATTCAAGGTATGCAACTTACTGAACGGGTTTAGTGGAATTAATATTCGGAAACAACAAAAGAATGCTCGAATGTGGGAGAAAACTGGACATTCCGGAGGAAAGCTGCATTAAAGAGAGAAAGATCTCACGTTTTTATGCAAAACAACCCCCACTAAAGACTGCACCCTCACTTGGAAAAAACACTCTGGTACTCACCGCCCCACCCTCCAGAAAAAAACATGAAAGTGCCCATCCCTTCTATGGGATGACAAACGCTCATACAGCTCATCACTTTACCTGCATATTAATTGATTATAAGAAACGAGGGAGATAGTTTTTCTTTTCATCCTGTAATTAATATTTTTTTCACACAAATACTTGAAGCCTGGGGAGGGACACAAGTTATTTCTGCCGAGGGGTTGGGTCCATAACAGTCAGCAAAGGATTTTGAGGGTGGCAACTTTGCCCATCGTACTCTGATCACGAAGTTATTATTCACTTTGATTCCCAAATAATATGTAGCACGGGATTTATACCCAGATTATTTCTCCCATTCGCGAGTTTTCTCCACCTCCCAGTTAGGCCAATGACTATCTTTATCTGTTGTTCGGGTAAATACTCAGACAACAGAACATCGTAACCTAAATGCGGACGATTGCGAAAATTCGATGGTGATGTAAGATTTGTCGTTGGTCGAAAAAATGACCACGAATTTCAGGACAAAGTCAGGCATCCTGCATGATTCACTATTGGTGTCTAAAATTCCTCCCTGAATATCAAGATTTCTGTGGTGCTGACTACAAATAAAGGCCCTTTCTTTTGAAGATGATATGACTCGGTCAGATTGCGATAAAACCTTGTTTGACCTCATCAGAACATTTTGGGGCAATTTATAAACTCTTGCTGGTCATTGGCTGTATGAACAGTGGGAGACTTTCCTGCCGTTAGAGGCCGCCTCTTAACGGTCCTAGAACGTCACAGAATTTGACGTCAAAGACGTAAGCCATGGCGTCCCCATCATTATGGATTACGTCGTGGCGTGCGCTCCTTCTCTGTGACGTCAAATTCCATGACGTTCTAGGACCGCTAACTGGTGGTGGCCTCTAAAGTACTCCATACTCCAGTCAAATTCTTCAATAAACTGCGGATGGCCATACTGAACAAAGATTCTGCTGAGCTCTGTCAGGATGTTGGCTCCAGATAGGAAACCTGGACGTTAGCCAGAGTTGGCCGTTAGCCATATCTCTTTTATGATAATGTATTTTGTATGTAACTCAAATGATAATGAGCCGTGAAGCTGCTAAATCACATGTGGCTGAACTCAAATGATAATGAGCCATGAAGCTGCTAAATCACAGGTGGCTGAAGCCCTCCCGGAAGCTACGAGTCTGCCAAGTTACCTATACGTTATGATAATTAGGTAAGATAGTTCTTTCCAGGCATGACTNACATACAAAATACATTATCATAAAAGAGATATGGCTAACGGCCAACTCTGGCTAACGTCCAGGTTTCCTATCTGGAGCCAACATCCTGACAGCTCTATTATCTTCATCATGTGCATGTGACTACTCCTTCACTCCTCATTCCATATCATTCCATATTGTATTCCAATCACACATGGCCTCTTAATTCATGTGATTAAGTAGAGACCCCTGTTAATCAACAATTCATCAGTAAAGAATGAGCAATGAAACATCGCCTCAAACCACAAACCTCTGACACATGACTCGACAAATAAATTTAAGAAAATGTTGACCATAGCGATACTGCATACCTCAGGGGTCGGTCGATTTGAAGGGTCCACAGCTTCCAGCAAGAAGGATGCAATAATTTTGATATCCCTGGCATCATGTTACACTAAATTTGAGCGCTGACGGCGAGTTTATTCATGGCGTCCTCAAACGTTCAATGGCCGCCTGACGGTATTGTCAAGAGCGGTGAGAGGATCGTTGTGAGGTGTTTTTCACAGCCTCCTCGATGCTTTGATTGAATTATGTGGATGTGAGAGAGTGGAAGTCACGGATTCGCTGTCTCCAGAGATGATTGACACTTGATGGAGACAGTCGAGGCATATATTATGATGTCCTCGCTGGTTGAGTGTGATGATCGAAGGCGGATCAATGACTGATCTCTGTGGGTTAGGAGTGGAGTCTGCTGTTGGCAGGGGATGGAACAGTTCTCCCTTCAGTTCTTGACCTCATGAATCTTTATGTAAAATTGAAAATCAGGCAGTATGATGTTGTGTTTTCAGCAAGTTATTGCACTTTATTATGATTGTCTTAGTGCGTATTGTAAGCAGCTTCCATTGCTGTCTCATGCTGAATGCAACTGTGTTTTTGTACAGTAACAGATTCCGTTTGGTCTGCCAATAAACATCTCTCTATTTTGGTACAGTACTAATACATAACTAATACAGTACTAATACATAACTCTATTTTGGTACAGTAAACAGATATTAGCAGTTGTCAGTGTGGTCGGCTTATTCACAACTTTCTTTTGGTGAATGCATGTGGGATAGACGCTTCAAGAAAACGCCTGGCGCTATCAAAGAGAGCGCCCCACTTCAAAGTGGATCAGTTAAGTCACATCCACTTTGTTTTCACCCACTGTCGTTCTACATTTTGCCTTCTTTCTGTCGTAGGTATAGTTGTCTGTTAGAAGTCACTAGACACTCAATGAATTGAATAAATTTATCTTTTGTGACCACAAAAACTTCTCATAATCAATCAAAATATTGAAAAATATGATACAAACTTTTTCTTTATGTTGTATTTTGTATTGTAAGTGTTGCTTGTTCACATAGAACATGTTGTATGATGTTTAAAATGATTTTACTTTTCCACCTGGGCCCAGTCAAAGCGATCACAGACATTGTGGAACTCGCGTAGTTTTTACCTCCTATCCAGCTATTATCATGGTAATTAGGTGTGTTTCAAAATAATTTGGCAAATGATCACCGGACAATATTGGCCATAAATACTCGAATGCTCCTGTAGAAGATGTGTATTCTCATTCATAATGCCTGACACAGATATGTCATATCAAACAATGTTAAAAAAAACTCCACCGGGTTTGCTTCAGTCAAAATTATATTCCTGCCTGGGTTTAGTTGGCGGTGTTGGCACAAAGATTTCTTGTGGACTTCAAACAAGTCTTCTTCTCAATGATTTTACACTGGAATCATAAGTTATTTGGTGTTATAGGCCTTGTTTTACGATTCACCAACGGAGTCTACTTTTACCTGTCATTGGATAAGCATGGCTTTGCCGAAGACTTTCTATTTTGGGGAACGAAATCTGTGTAGCACTGGGACAGTTGAATAATTTGAGATCTTGTCTTACCCACTGACTGTCCCTCAGGCGAAGATAAACCAGGTAAGCAACACTTTTTCTTTGGCTTTCTGAGAGCTGTGTGATCGAGAGACATCTAGGGAGAGTTCTGTGTGCAAAAGAAATCTAAATCAGAACTAATGAATTCAAAATAACTTAGCGATATATCCTTCAACATTGCTATGTCAGCTACGAATGAAGGTTTTGGCATCAACAATTGTGTGGTGACTGTAGAAAACCAGAGAGGGCTGTTTGATGATGCTGTGTGGAGGTGAGAGATTATAGGACCAGGGCAAAGAAATCAAGAGAAGAGTTGAGGTCATGCATGGCGGCCACCAGTCATGCCATTGGGATTGAACAACAGACGATGACAACAACCGACTGTGGAAGTTGTTCGGTAGTCTGTAGTTTCCGGAATGCTGGAAAGCTGGAAACCTGGAAATATGGAAAGTACCGGAGAGTATGGAAAGTTTATTAAATCCATTAATTGATCACTTTTTGTCATTTTTTTGTGCTGTATATAAAGCTGGTGATCACTCACTTTCAACCAAACCCCAAATCCTAACCCCCATCTGCCCGATACTCGATAAAACCGAAAGAGTGCCTTTCTGGGCCAAGTGCCATTTGCTCAGTTCTCATCTTATAGACACCCAGTTGAACAAGGTGAGATCAGACAGGGAAACAGGATATGACATATATGAAGTCTGCAGGCTTTCTTCCACTGAATGTGTATTTGCATAAATAACGGGTTTCTAAGGTGAAGACGTGTAGCTTTCTACCGGACTCGGACCCTCAGACCCTCGCATTTGGCATCAGTCATCAACACATCATGCTAACATCAACTCCAAAACAACCACCAGTTCTCGTATGACACCCATGCTCTCAGGCCTAGGTGAACTGATGTGATATGCAGGTCACACACAGATAATCTCAATTGCAGAGGTCAGATGGTTTCATCTTACTGTACTACAAGTGGGGCGAACCAAAAACGCTGTGTACCTCCTTCCTATTCTGTGTTGCAGGTTGTCAGTCTGGGTCACACACATTAACATGATTTTAAACCTGATATCATCGTTGGGTAGGCCCTAGGCCTTCAATAAAACTTCAATGCTGCGTTTTCAGTAACTTCAAACACCACCAAGAACGTTCCATTGGGATATTCCAGATTTTATACTGAACCTTTGGAATTCCCCACACTTTCCAGCTTTCCAACATACTTTCCAGCATTCCAGCTTTCCGGAAACTACAGACTACCNTAAGGTCATCAAATCAAACACCATTACCAGATGAATAGCGCTAATTTAAGTATCGATCATGAATACTTTAACAGAAAAAACTATTTTCTCCTCTTCTCTCGCGGACATTACCCGCTGACCTCCCACATCGCTTCAAATCACAAGATTTTCATTGTCTTAATAATTACTTTTCTTAGTACATAAATGGAGCGTGGAATTTGATTATTCAATTTGCTGTGCAGGCGGGTAACAAAGTGACAACCGTGAAGAACACACTGATTAAATCAACACAGGACGAATGAAGTCGTCAGCATCCGATGTTAAACTTGCCAGCAGGCGCTAAACGTTCTCCAATAAAAATCAAAGAAATCATGCTGAAATTCTAAACAGATAAGTCGCAGTTTTATTGTTTGGTTTGATGAAGTAGTGAGTGAAAATAAAGATGAGGTTGTTGGACCATTAAGGATGATCAGCTGTGATTAAGTACGCGCTGCGATGGTCGCCTAGAGCAGACTCACATCGTCAGCCGAGAGATTAGCATGTGATGCATCTCCTTCATCATATAAAAGGCGAGGCTGCGAGCGTGGCACGGTTGAGACACGTACGGACAGTGACGTATCGAGTGCTTTACCGGACATTAAGATAAACTCCGATTTCTTAACGAAACCTGCACGCACGACACGGTGATCATGTTTCCCATGTTGGCTTATGGGCGCCAGTCACCGATTGAGCCACGATTCCAGCATTCATGGTAAGCTCCGTCTTTCTACTTTTTATGAATTTTGATGAAGATAATTTGTGCGTTTGTGTCAGGTCCTGCTCAGGTTTATTCGCATGTTGCATAAATATTTCAACACAACTGTAGACCCTCTATCATAACCCTTTTTTATATAAGAACATTTGCCGATATTATAACAGGTCTTATTTTATGATGACTTTTATTGCTTGATAAGAAGATTTTAGGGAATGTTTATGATGTTAGGAATCACCCTTCCTGATAGTTAATAAAACTTGCATGCACACCGTCGTTTTGGAATTCAAGGCTTGTACTCTGATGTCTTTGCAACTGGCTGCACGGATGCGGTGTGAAATTTAACAAGGTTGAACCTATGAAATTAAAACTTGCTGCTAATTCAGGCACATACTTGCCGAGCTGCTGCCGCTACCGGGAATTAGTTACGTGGAGGGGAATTTGGAGAGTAAGCGTTATGAAGGTAGGAACAGTATGTGCTTTTCTTTTTTATTTACGGAGATATAAAACTGTATTTCACCATTCTTTGACACTGAAAGTTGGGCATAATTATTGCTGCATATTTTTTTGGTCTAGATTTCAAAATTGTTGACGTTCCTTTCCTATTTCTGAAGCATCTTTTATTCACTTACCTGTTTTTTATCTTCATACAAGTAGGTAATACTTAAGTCCAGCTGAGACAAAAATATTCTTAAGAGATTTCTTCAGAAAACCATCAAGAGTCCTCTTAACAAATCACATTTCTTTATTCACATTAATCTTTCAAGATAGATAATTTTTTTACATCCATCCATCACATATTCTTTTTGTGTATGTGTGTGAGGTTTCATTTTTTATGATTAGAAAAAGATAAAAACAACCCAAGACTCTTTCTCGGTATCACCACAAAAAGTCCCAACAAGAGTTACTTTGTTTGCTTGTGGTTATTTTGTGTCATTAAAAAGTCATCATGAAATCGTGTCTCCGGTGTGGAGTTTGGAGATCTTTGCTCTCTCACCTTCTTCAAACCGAGAGGATGTGATACAAACACTACCAAATCCAAACAGCATTAATAAAGGGTTTTCAATGAATGTTTAAAGTTCTAAAGTGGGTAAAACATATAGTTGATGATCAACATTCTACCCTCAAAGGGAATGAAATTGGTTTTTGCAGATTTTGTGGACAAGGTTCACATTCAGTTTCGAGTTATTTGTAACTGAAATTCTGACAAATGTTTGATTCATTTGATTTAAGTTGTGTTAAAGCCACACTGTGTTCTAGTCAGAAAATGCTTGCGTTCGCCGACATAGTGCAGCGTAAAATGTACTACTCTCTATCCGAATACACTAGAGCTTTGCTTGCAGCTTTTTCAATGTGTTGTCGTGAAAAACAGGGCTTGAATCTTTGAAGTATGTACATGTATCAGGCAAGCATTTAGGACCCTTCACTGGGCTATGAGACCTCAACCTTCCCCGACACTTTGAAGGCGTAAAATTCAATACAGAGGGACTTTAAATAATCACTATCAAGTTCTACTTTACATTTTTAACAATATTCCGTTCTGCCGTGAAATCATTTCATCAGTATAATTGAATCTTCTTGTTTGGCCTTTTCACCAGCTAGGAGGCCCCTAAGGGTTTATTTATCAGGCCTGTACCCTGTGATGAGGCCCTTTGGGGTGGTATCTTCTCGCCAACAGGGAAATCAGTCACCCGTTACTGATTCAGTCTGATTCAACATTTTCTTTTTATCATATTTTGATCGATATCGTTGTAAGAAAGTCAGCCATGTTGAATCTTGCTACAGCTTCCTTCAAAAAGATGCTAAAATTTCACTGAGGGAGACTGGTGCAATTTTGTCTAATTTGAACTTCAATATTAAATAATTTGTTGGAGAAATGACAGATTGAGGATTATGTCACGTTGTTGGTTTTTTGGTAGTCTGTGGTTGAGTTTGAATCAGCTGTTTTCATTAAAGCAAAAAATCGCGGCTTTTCCAACAAAAATGCTTGACTCCGTATAGAATCAGATGAATGAAGGAAAGAAGGATTCTTAAAAATGATCAACACATTTGTCGCAATGAGGATTGAAAACAAGTAATTTGTTGTTCAAATAAGGATTAAAAAATTGTTATTGACAAAAATAGATAAGGTCTTTATCTGTTTTTGCTATTGGCCATTTTGGATGACACGAACACTGAGATATTAAAACGTATTCTTTTATACGCTTCTACATGTATGTTGCCACTAAAAGCAGGTCTCTTAAAATCTCCCACAATGGCATCAATATCCTTGAATTTTGAAATAGAGTTTGTCTGAATTGTAATTTGAATGGAGTTGAATTTGAAATGATCATCACGTACCACAAGGGAGTTCAGGGATATTCGATTTTCTTGTGTGTAATACCATAAAGGCAATGCTGGCAATGTTACTGAAGGTGGTAGTGGCAAAATGGTTGACGTTTGTGAAAGAGGGAAGAGATAATTTAAGTGAAAACCTCGAGCATTTTAATGTTGAGTGGAATATAATGTATACAAAGCTTGCTCCAAGGAGTTACAAACGTCGGGAACATAAATACATGGACTTAGAATCACTATCCACGCAAGGGCCAGTCGGGGGCCCAGTCCCAGCTCCCAAGCAACTGGAGGCCTCCCAGCCCCCATAACATTTGGGGCCGAGTTTCAACCATAAAATAGCTGGGGACCTAGGCTGGCCAGTGCTCCCAAATTACTTCTTTTCCTCTGTTGTACTTCTGCACACATCAAATTGCATGCAGATGACTGTTTAGCATCAGTGTATGGAGTATGCATGGTTCTTTTTTTTTCGTCCGCGAAAGGACATGGTACGTTTCAGGGTGTTCAGGTCGTTAACTCCCCCCCCCCCCGAACTGCCACATTTATATAAAAGAATGGGGGTCGTATTTTAGAACGTTCCTTAACGTTAAGGTCGACCTTGAGTCTATTGTAAAACCATTGAGAACAATAGATTTAAGGTGGTCCTTAATGTTAAGGAACGTTCTAAAATATGGCCCTGGGTCTTTTTAGTCCAGCGATTTGCGTAGAGACAAATAAGGAATTCATGGCTCGAATGACAATTGCGGTATGGACATGGGATCATCAGGATCACCTGGCATTTTTCTTGAAAACTCTTTTCTTCCATTTCTCTCATTCCTGTTTCACATTTAATGCAAACTTTGATCGGAATGAATTCCGAATGATCGTCTTCATGATTTGACACTCTCGACCTGAAGAGCCTATCATCTAATAAGATATGAAACGGAAATTTAGCGCGTTCCTTGTGTTATGATTGCTCGCCACTTGACACGTCCCCCGAGGCTCCATCCAAACAACTCTCTCTTTCCTGATCCTATCTTAAAGACCCCCAGCCTCTCAGGCCAAACCATTTTACTTCTTAAATGGGAGACTTATAGCACGTGACGCAAAATTATCGCCGAAGTTTACATGTTTGGCCGATTTTTTACGCGACCTTGTCATGAAGTGGACAGATTTTTTCTTCACTTGTCAAAGTACTGTCGGAATTGCACACACGTTAATGATCCTGAATGAACATAGCATCTAAATAGCATGGTGTTTCATATCAGCGAACTGTACTGTTTGCGGATGCAGCCACCGAAAAACAGGAAAGTTTTTGCAAAGTTTACACAACTGACCGAGATGGCCATGTTCCGACGCCGTCATTGGTATTGTTATTGCGCATGACGTCAATGACGTTGGTGACGGCGCGAGTCTCGCCACCGAATGCGCTGAAAATCCTGTGGAAATTACCGTTTCAAACTGCAATTTCTAAGCACAGAGATCTTGAATCACTCTGATTCTTTGCCAGATCTTTGCTTTGATATCCAACTTTGTGAGCAGCGGCGTTTTCGGCTTTGGCAACAAAAATGACCCCATGTAATTTGTGTCTATTTTGGACATGTGTCATCCAGCGATAATTTATGGTAACGCACTATAGTACATGTAGGCCTACTGCCGTTAGAGGCCGCGGCCCTAGAACGTCACAAAAGTTTACGTCACAACGTAACGTCATTATGGATGACGTAGTGGCGTGCATTTCTTCTCTGTGACGTCAAATTTCGTGACGTTCTAGAACCGCTAACTGCTGGCGACCTCTAACGGCTGTAAAGTCTCCCATTTCAGATGATGCTATGATTTGGACTGCAGGATTTCACCAAGGCTTTTCAAGAATTTCATCTTCGGTCCAGGCTCTTGCGATGATTGGACAGCAGCAGGAGGAGCGTCATTTTCGCGACCAATCTCCTCCTTTCACCGGACATGCACCAAAGTTTCCAAAGATATCAAGTCTCCCAGACCATCAGCTTCCTTGGGACAAACAGGTCTCTGTGAAGCTTTCCAAAGATTTCAATCAGTCACTTTCTTTTTTGGACTGTTCGTCTTCCGACATGTTTTTGTGAGACTTTGATCCACGAGGCTGGTCTGTGACGGCTGTATCTCTTAGACTGCTGGGTCTGATGGACAAAGTGGGCTCCTGTCATGCCACAGAGATCAGAGTTTACTTGTAACGGTTGGTTACCCATCGTTGTATATGTACTGTTGAAAGTACCAGGCTTTGGTTTTATCTCTCGTTAGAGTCGTTCCAAAAGCCAGTGACTTCATGGTTACCATGACTTACTTCAACAATGTCCGCCATTGCTGACGTCGACACGTGACGCAAAATGCATTGGTGGCGTCGTCCTATGACCATGATGACGTAAAGCCGGGGGCAAAACGCGCAACTCAACAACGATACGTTATGGAAACGATGAATAGCTTGCGTGTGTCCTATTGTTGAAGACCATCCTTATTGTCTGTTGGCCCATCACTCATTCATAGAATGTGTCCATAGGGAATTCGAAAATAGTCAACTTGCCCCTGAAGTTTGATTTCTCTTTTAATTAACACATTTGTCAAGGTGTTTGCCATTTAATTGTTTCTATTGCCTGTGGCCCAAGTGTTTTTATTGCCAAGGATTAAACACTCGAACCATTTGATGGTCATCATTTCTTTACACTTTGTTCGTCAGCGTGACACAGACCAGGCACAAGGGAGACACGACTTGATCACCGGTATCGCTGGGATTTTAGGAGGGTTTTTCTTTGGAATGTCATTGCAAGGAGCTGCGATGCATTCTAAGTCAATAGCCCCACAGCTTCACCACCTTACGTCATGCTCCGGTTCCTCCGTCCTGCCGAAGCCAACTTTTGGGCGTACACTCATTTCGTCTTTCTTTAACTGGGGTTATTGAAATAGCCAAAATTATGGGTAAACGTGTAGGTTGAAGTCTGGAACTCAAAAATTTGCCAAATAGTGCGTTTACACGGGGAAAAAGGAAGAACATTCGTTCATTCCTATCCAATATTTTCACTGTGTTTCTTGCATTCCACCTCGGTTGGGTAATTATGTAAGTCAACTTTAACTTTTCTTGGGATTTCTTACTGTTGAAGGTTTTGGATGCAAAATTGTCTTCCCTGGCCGACTTTTCTGGATAGAAGCGGAAGCTTCTAGAATAAAGGGATGATAGTCACCATGTTAGGGCTAATGATGGTGTAATCTTCACTGAAAACATCCGAACCATCTTGGCAGGAAATGCACATCCTCTTCAAGCTTCCCACACGAATGTAGCATTGAAGAAATTAGTGGCAAAGATTATAAGACTGATGAATTATCTTAAGAGATGAGAGCAGTGGCATTAGTGAAAAATGGTCATTGTTCCGTCAGATTTCATTCAAACGGAAGCACCTCATCGGCTAAAAGAGAATTCTCCTATATTATGAATCCGTTTTTAATGAACAATTTCTAGTGGTTTATAGAAGTTATTTACATTAAGATTGTTGTGGGGTTAATGTAGGGTCATTATAACGTTCCTTAGGATGTCAGATTCAGGAAATATGGTGACATTTCTTGATGTGTTATCCGTGATTGAGATTGAGAGAGACAATTAGTCGTTGAACTCACAACTCCACGAAAGTTGACATTCTAGTTCCAGTGGTGGGTGATCTGACCTTCGCTGGCCTTCATCGTCTTCGTGCATGATCCCTGCCCGGCATCCTTGTTGCTCTTTCAAAGTCCATGATTGACTCAAGTATATTTCTTAGCAGCACAGTCGAAGTCATTCCATACCAATCCTCTCATTTCCAATCTATAGCCTAACTTTTTGCAAAAAAAGTTGGTTTTCGCTGAAAATTGAAGTACATCACACAATTAACATAGATATAAAATAATAGCCAATCGTTTCAAGGGGAGAGGACTGGGATGTACAGTTTGTTGGCCTATTTTCTAACTCCTGACGGCGCAGACCACATCTTGGGCCCAAGAAACCAAGAATACATACCCAGCATAATGGTAGTTCATCAAGGCGGGTTTTATGGTGCTGAAGCTGATGAACTTCCAGCATCCCCTCCGCCCCTTCTGGTACCAATAACATGACCTGACAGACGGCAAGACTGCCAAATTGCTTGAGACTGACAGGGGGTTGTTCAAGTGACGAGAGGAAATTAACCCTGTCATTGATGGGTGGGGTTAGTTGATTACCCTTCACATAAAACCTGGGGGACATTACTTGGGATGGAGCAAATGCCCTCCCTATCTTTCTACAGTCTTATGTAGCCTACATGTCACACTCTGGTTTACCATAATCTTTGGCAAAGGCGCTTCTTCACTTCGAGTTGGCTCCATGTGGGCAACTCAACTTCCAGTTTCCATTGTCTTAACGTTAACCCTGAGGAAACAAACAATGGTGAATGGGAATCCTAGCTACGATAGAGGGCAGCACACCAAAACCTCGTCCTACACAATGGACGCCTTTTGTGTGGGGAAATTGATCAGGACCGGGATGTCAGTTTCATTTCAATAGTTTAACCACTAGTGACACCTATTGAGGTAGTGGGCTCGGGTCCCCATTTCCCGTTGTGAACCACTTTGCAAGACAAATCTTCTGAGCTGGCATTCAAAATCTTGCTGATCAGGCAAAAACAAACAGCCATGTTTATTCCGTTCACTGGACATACAGAGAATTTTAATGTATGGGAGGACTGTCTCTACGTGGGAATCGAACCAGCCACCCCTGAGCCTCGTTGAATATCCCTGTGGTCTCTACCTTGCTTCTCTGAGCAGGGGCGGATCCAGGATTTTGGAATAGGGGGAGGGGCCCGGACCATAACCATACATGACGAATATTATTCTGCATATTTTTTGAATCGTTCTTTCATTTTTATTCATTAACTTGCCTGGACAGCAAGCTGTGAAAAACCTCTTCGCCTCAGAGTATTGTCCCCAACATTCTACATGTATGATAAGTTGACTAGTCTGAGCCCAGCAATACCCCTGCCACACACTCACTTGAAAAGCCTCCTCATACACCCTCAACTCACCTCATTTAAACATAACCTATTTTACGATGTTTGTCACTTCATTTTCTTCACACTATTCTGTTTGTTAAAGTATATCACAAAAAGTTAGAATGTTAGATTTGAAGAGGGTATTGTGATTTGGAACCAGAGCGACAGCGTGACTTGTTGAAGTCTTGAGGTCAATGTTCTCGAACACATTCAGCAGGGTAGGGAGGGACTCAGCCCAAACCTTCCCTCAGCAGGCGCGGATCCAGAGGGGGGCCGTGCCCCCCCCCCCC
>NMRB01002753.1:26983-37921 GCA_002633025.1 Notospermus geniculatus
GAAGACCAACAAAAAATGGGTCAATAACTCCGAATAAATGAGCAAATAGATGAGGAAATCATGCCCCCCCCCCCCAGATGCTTGGAAATCGTATCTAAGCGCATCTAGAATTCAAAATTTTCTGAGGGAGGCCCCCCGACCCCCCGTCGTGGCTTCGCGCCTTTGTTCTCCCATACTTGTGCCTGGGATCGAGGGTTTCCAAGCCCTCGTCCCTCAACGTCTGATCGGAAGTCATGCTTTCTGGGTAGTGGCTGAGAATTTGGTAATGACTGGGCACAGTTGCCTTGATCAGATGGCAGACAGGGCCACTTTGAACGACGTTTTCCTGCTGAAAAAGCCGAGGTGCTTCTTTAGCAGCAGAAAGCAAAAAAACTCACGACAAATCTCGATATCGTGAATTTCCTTTGTAGGCCTACTGTCCACAAAAACAAATCCTTTTGCTTCTACGATGGTTGCACGACTGATATATTAGCCAAAGTTACATGAAAAATATCTGGGTTCTTTGCCCTCTGACGATAAAGTTTTTCCCAGAAGGCTGAGACAGACTTACAAATGTCATAAAAATTCAGAAGTTACTTTTGATTCTCGTTGTGTTTCAGCATCAGTGCGCATGCCCAGACGTTATCCAATACGAATCTATCTTTGTTGTTTCATTGGTAAATGTGGACAAAATGAGGATAAAAACAAGAAAAACTGCTTGTTATATCAGTATTTCTGCTTGAACTTGCTCATTGAGTGAGAAGCCTAATAGACACAGGTATTAAGGCTATTAGATATACCCCTGATCTCTGCTAAGCCGTCATGTTCATGCCCTGTTTGCTAATGTCCATCTGCCGATGTGACTCAGTCACGTTGGTGACGAAATATCAGAAAATACCGTCGTCTGATCATCCCCTGTTTTTTCTGTGCCTCACAAAAAAATGCATCCTCGAGGGAGGAGAGAATAAGGAAACACAAAGTGAGACTACTACAGGAGTGTGATGCAGGAAGGATCTGGGACATCCTTGATGTGAACTCTTAGCTTGCTGGAGCTTTCTCAGAGAAGAGTCAACACAGTTTGCTTGTCGAAGATTGGTAGCCAACTTAATATGTACAATGTAAAGTATTGATGATAATAGTTTTTTGCTATTGAAAGTTATTAGCTTTTGGAAACTAACTGTACTACCCCAAAAGCAAAATGCAGTGGTCGAGGAATGAGATTTGTCCTCATCAGCAAGTAGCACAGCAACTTTATGTCTTGGCACCTTGTCGGCTTCAAGGCTTCATACCCATGGGCTTCTGCAAGGCTTTGTCGGTCGTCCTACTATAGCCAGCGTAATGCACTGTAGCTTGGTGCACTACAATGTACATGTAACTGATTGACCAATCAGATGCTGCTGTGTTGGTTAAAAACGAATCAGAATTACGCCGCTAATCCTGGCAATCGGCATGGCGTACATGGCGGAATTTGGGCAGTAGATTGTCGGTGGCAAAAGTATCGTTTTTGCCTTGACAGCAACGAAGGGTAAGATGAACAAAGAACGTGGCCATTTAATTGATTCATAAAATGTTGAATGTTCCGACTCATGTTTGTCAATATCGGGAATGATGTATTGGTATCCAATAGGAGCTGAGATTGTCGCCGCAGCTTGGATTGGCCCGAATCTGCATAAAGAGAACAAAACATCGTAAGTCAGAAGTTCAATCATAGCTCAGGTTGTAAAGCACTAACCCCAAACCATTAGAGACGCCTCGATGAACCCATAGGATGCAAATAGCTGGTGAAGATACGAGAAGAGAAAGGCAACTCATTCATTGCGCGATGTTGAATGTCAACGCTGATGACAAATCATTACTTGAGGTGGGAGTCAATTTGTTTTAATGTTGTCTTCGTCGGGATGACATCACCAATACACCAGACCACCATCACTTGGATTACTCTAATCTCGAGATTGGCCCGGATTACGGGCATTACACTGATTATGCGCAGCAAGGTTAATCCAATTAGTACGCCAAGGTGGGTTAGATATGTACCCGGAGTAATTAACACAGTACTGAGGAGTCTGTCTGCGACAATGACACGGCGCTAAGTCGACGAAATCTGGGCATTAAGTCGGTGAAGACGAATATAAAACTGCGATGTTTCTGCATTGATTCGAGTTGATTAAAACTTGTTGATGTTTTCAGGAACACGGGTCATCTCCTTTTGTCGTATACTTAATCAACTGGTCTATGACACATGACACAAAAGAGAATTTTTCAATTTCATCACATCGGATTGGCGTCATCTTTGCTGGCATTCTTACGGCTGCAGGAGAAATGGTGACGGCTGTAATAATTGTCATACTTGGTGAAGATGACGGGAGACAAGAGGATTTGGCAGTCAGGGATGATGATGAGATTTACCGAGTACACTTTCCATGTCACAGCGTGGCTGGAGATTATTTTTAGAAGCGCGACAAGCAGCCTAATCAAGCCGGGATTTCCTTGGTTTGTTTTGAGAAAAACATGATGAAGGTCGCTCGTTCCATCAGGAGTTTGATGGTGACATCACCAGCGGGATCGGCGTCAATTGAAATGCAAGAAATCATCAATCTGTTTGCTTGAATTAATGTCTTCAATATCAGGAGACATTGGTCGTTGGTCCTCTTTCCCAACTTCGGATGGAAATATCGCCTGACTTTTCACATTTAGTGGCATAATTCACACATTTCTCTCTATTTTGATGTGAATTTTCTCGTATAACAGGTGATGGTGTCATGTCACGTCGGTGTGCATATGGAGAGTCGCATCATCGCTACTGGAATGCCCACTCGGATATCTGTCAGGACAGTCCGTAGGAACAGCGTTAAGAACGACTGTCCAGGGCCCATGTTCCCGAAGCCTTCGTTAGGTTAACGATGTCGTTAAAACTGGTAAAATGCATAGCGTAACGACATCGTTAACCTAACGATTGCTTCGGGAACATTGATTACCTCGGGATGTCATTCATGATGCGGTGACGTTCCCCCTACCTCACCATGGTGCGGTGACATTCCCCCTACGTCACCACATGGTGCGGTGACGTCCCCACTGCGTCATCACATGAAGCGGTGACGTAAGCAACGAGACCTACACTGATTACCTCGGAATGCAGGATGGCACTTGTACTTGCTGTATTGAAATATTGACTAACAAAAATGATAATGTATTATATGTTTTTCTCTTTCCAGCATCCTGGAGCTAAGAAAGGAAAAATCGCGAGATGCAGCACGCTCCCGTCGCGGCAAAGAAAACTATGAGTTTTATGAGTTAGCGAAGATGCTTCCACTGCCTGGTGCTATCACCTCGCAGTTGGATAAAGCATCGATAATAAGACTGACCATCAGTTATCTTAAACTGAGGGATTTCTCAAGTCATGGGGACCCACCATGGAACAGAGACGGACCTCCACCCAACAAGTCCGTCAAGGGTGAGTGTAAGTCATGGCTTCTTTATTTTTTGGATAACTTAGGAAAAAGATTTTGTTCAAAATCACTTTTTATTCAGAACGTTTTTCGTGCCATCGAGGTCTCTGCTGGGGCAAAAATCCTTTGGAAAGCCGAAAGAAAAGGCGCCACGATTTGAAGATTTCGCTGAAGTCTCGGTGTCTGATTTGTATTTTCCAAGCAGATTTTTTATCTTTGGTAATATTGGCCATCGACTCGCTAAAATCTTTATCATCTCAGCTGGCCATTTCGATCTTACACCACAACCAACTTCCTTATGATAAAAGTCAAAGTATATTTCTTCCGTCAATGTCATCCTTTGCTGATCTATATGTAAACACGGGCACTAAGAGCTCCCTTTTGGTTGTTTGGCCCTCATTATGTATTCAAACAACATCGTTGCTTTCCATCAGGAGTTTTCTGACAGTGGCAAAAATCCATCAGTCGCTTCTTCCTAATCTCATGCATAATTCCGGCACATGTGATGATGCGACCTCCCAGCTTTTGCCTCGGTCATGCATTATGCAAAACTCTCCCGACTCCCGCCAGCGAACGTCGAAAAGTGAGAAGCTGAGTTCTTAACATGGCTAATGAAGTAGACGGAGATAACTTGGCGACAATGTCATTGTTGTCTTTTTGATCAAGTGAAGAAGAGTTGGAATAATTAGGTTAAATGGTCATCGTAAACGAATTACCAACACAGATTGAATAAATATCCGCTACATTTAGTGAGTTGGCGGTTGTGATTTTGTCAGGGTGGAGGTGCTATCTTTTACGGTTGGGTTGTCGGGGTGCTGTGAGATGTGAGAACTTGAAAGATGAGTTCGATCATTATCTTGTCTAACTGTCATTCAGGTGATAAAATCTATTGAAAACAGACAGATTGTCATGACATTTGAGCTTCCGGCTTGACGAAGTATTGATTCTTAAAACCGACTAGATGAGATGGTAGTCTATCCAGGCGGGTTATCTTCTCCGTTAACAGTAAACACATCAATCTTGTTGATTGATACTTGATTTGTCAAGAAACACCACCTTCTTTATTCTCAATACATATGTCAAATCAACCAAAGGTTGCTAGAGTTAAACACAATCACTCCAATGGGCAGAATAACAATTTTCAATTGAGCACTCCCGCGACCCCCAACCCCACCGCTGTCCGTACTCCATAACGTCACACGACCAAACCCTTTGGGAGTGAATATCTGATGGTTGCTGGTACGTGGATCTGCCGTCATATTGCTGGATAAATTATGTCAATGAAAAAACAAAATCTCGGCAGAAACATCGGCTACAAAGACAAGGTCTTGTTTCTTTCAGAAAAAAGCTGTTAGAAACGTCAAAGAAGAAATTTCCGTGAAAATCAGCGAGCGATTTTCGCCATATTTTGATTTGTTTCATTCCTGCCGTCAGTATGACTTGTTTGTTTTCTCATTCCACAGGTGGTCCTCCCAGAAGGCGGTCGTCTGCTGGCGTTGCCATGGAGATATTTGAATCGAGCCAAGGGACACACATTCTGCAGGTAATGGTTGCTAGTGCTTTAATCCTCTCTGCCTTATATAGATATTTGCCGTGTCGTGTCTGATCTCACAGCAACAGTTGACGACCAGTAGCCACGGTATGTCAATAAGGGGGCTGGACCATGTAACATGTTTTTTCATAATGATACGTGATGTTTCATTCGAAGCTGAGTACGAAATTCTGGCCGGGTTTCCATCAATTTTTTACCAGGAAGGTGAGGTAAGATGATGGCATCATCCTGCCCCTTCGTTCTCGATAAAGTCCTTCCATAACTTATAGTTTCTAGGCAGTATATCACTGGAGTCAAATCATTTACCGGTATTATTTGCTTCAAATTATGTGAATAAACGACTAGCGCTAGCATCTAAATATCATGCTAAAGCATGGCGCACACCTGAGACCAAAATCGTGCGACCAGCGACGAGACTGGCGACCACGACGTCGCTGGCAACCATTGGGTGCGAGGTCGCTCGCCGACCACACTTGCGTCCATTTCAGTGAAACGGGCGTGGTGAATCTGTCCGGCCCTCTGCAATGGCTTTTTGGTCCAATCAACGTACCACCTCTGCATTATGCAGTTGGATGAATACATCTGTAACATCACTGATGCTGGTTGGTCTGCCTTCACTCACTCATTCACCATCTCAGGACAGAGATCGCGATCGGCTGCATATCGGCCATGACGGCAGAATATCAACCTGGTCCACAGAGAAATCATGAAGAAATGACGAACCTAATGAAATCTACATCTCGACAAAATTCGCTACTTCAACCCTCACTTTCAATTAGAAGATCGTCAAGATTAATTCGTGCTAGTTACACGGACGGAATAAAAAATCGCTAAACGTTTGGCAGCGGGGTGTAATTGGTGTTATGACATTTGATTACAGCGGAATTTGTAGCTAAATGTCGGTGCATGACTCTCTGGTGATCTTCCACATCCGTCAGCTCGTTTGAAATTCATGTCAGATACGAAACTGATAACCGTCTAGTGGATATTCGCGGCTACCACAGCCCGAGTTTAATCTCCGAGTTTATATTGTGCATTCACTGAGATGCGTCCAACCGTCCTTTGTGGCGTGGACGTACAATTAGTTGTTGGTTCTGCGGGAGGGTTGGGAGCAGGGAGGGCCATTCTTACCATGATGAGATGTTAGAGTCCACCCGTCTTGATCAGTTCACGGTCAGAATATGTAAACGTTCCATCAGATGCCAAGACATATCACATCTTTTAACCCTAATAGATTTTTGTAGGCCTATCTAGTCTCGCGCAGCCAACCGTTTTTTCCCGCTTCTACACAAGAAGCTTTGCGGATCCCCAGATTCGCAACAGTGGCTGGGTGATCGAGATTAAGGCCTAACCAGTGGATGCATCTCGTGTCCACAACAAAAATGACAAATTGAAGGCCCGTTACGTTTTTACCACTACAGTGTCATCGGCCACTAGAAACAAGGCCAGCGAAGTCATTGCCGATCACTTGGCCAACTGATGCCTGGGAAAGCTCTGATTCAGTTGGAGACTTTTAATACATGTACTGCCGTTAGAGGCCCCTGTAGCGGTGTACGTCACAAAATCTGATGTCACGCTCACAGACTGTAAACCGTGGCGCTGTGACGTCAAATTCCATGACGTTCTAGGACCGCTAACTGGTGGTGGCCTCTAACGGCAGTAAAGTCTCCCATGCAACATAAAACACTCAAAATCAGCCTTTTTCATCCAAAAAACTTAATGAGGGAACTTTTATCAGTATTATGATCTGGCTCATCGCTGAAGCAAACTTGTGTTATGAGATCTCGTTCTTTATAAAAACTCCTTCACATTAATTAGCATATTCGACACGGCACTTAGCCTCTTCACAGGTGTAATTATCATGATTTAATTAGCCCTCTTGATTGAATCTAAAACGCCACTAATTATGATCGCAACGAAATTAAATCAAGCAATTTGCACCTCTCGTATTTACGCAGTTTTGATATTTTATGCAAATATTGCTGGCGGGGAATCTTCAGGGACAGCGGCCATTAATGAGAGAGATAATTTAATTTCGTCTTCTATTTATTGCTCTATTAATACCCAATCTGTTTAAGTCCTCGTGTCTCCGTGTATCAAGGTCTGCTACCAGCTTCTATCGTCTCTCAAGAGCCTTTGAAATATGTTTCCCTTCATTTTCATACCACTCAAAGGGACCTGTGTGTCGACATAAGAACGGCTTAAAGGTTTGCCGTATTGGCAGTTAATGCACATCAAAGTGGAGGTAGATTTGTGTTGGAGATGTAATTTAAGTTTAAAAGGAAAAGATGATTTAGCTTTCATTTGAATGTAGCTCTTGGTAACTCTTAACTTCCGACAGCATTCATTTGAAGAATGTAGGCTCTTCCTCGGTCGGCCATGGGAAGAGCTCTTGCTCCCGATACCCTTCATTTGAAGAATGTAGTCGTGGTATCAGAGCTCTTGCTTTCGACGCCCTCCATTTGAATTTCCACTCTCTCACTACCTCTGACCTCGGTCGTGGTAGCAGAGCTCTTTCTTCCGACACTTGGGAGTCAATTTGATTTGGGAATGTGGGCCACGTGTACTGGATATGTCAACCTGTATACGTGCCTCCCTGTAAGTTCACTTTGATTGCTGTCGCTTTCTTCATCTGAAGCAGCTACCCCGCTCGGCTGTTCGTGTTGTACCAGAAACGCAACCAAAACAAGCGACTAGACAACTATCGACGTGAGGGAGGAGGGAAAAATAGCGGGGTAATTAGCATGCAGATCATTGCCATGATTCAATCTAGGCTGTACCGTTACGATCCTACTGGGTCTACTCAACGCTGCACCACTACTGCTGGATTTGACGCTCGTCATTAATAAAGTGATCATGGATCGTCGAGTTTACTTTCTTAAATTGGATTAATGCCTCTTACTGCCCAAGACCTCTTGGTGGCAATTAACTCTTCATAGTTGGAGCATTTCTGAGGATGTTGGCCAAAATAACAAGCGGCACAGACGGTGTGTGTCACAGGGGAATGCAGTGGTGTCAATCGAGGACTTAGTGAAAAACACCGTATAACTGTGGACCCGCCAGCAAATGCGGATGTCCCCAGTTGAAATTCTACCAAATGACACTATACGCCATGCAGAGTCAATGTTCAGTAATGTAGTTTGCACGTATGCCCCCACTTGATAGGATCATATCTAATGTCCCCAGTTAGTCGATTTGTGACTAAAAATCAAACTTCTTATTATGTAATATTTTTGTGATTTTTGTTGCAGATCTGATAGAGTGGAACTTTCTAAGGATTTTTGGCTTTGTTTCATCAAAATATGTTAAGTGGTTGCTGAGATATTTGAGATTATCAAAATTTTGATAATTTGAGATTTTCGTGTTTTGTGGGAAATTTTGATGCCATTAGATAAAGCTACCGTCAGAATATGGTTTTAAAAAATTTTGGAACTTTTTGCCTTAACTGGGCAGAAATATTGCGTATTCTTCAAAGTATCAAAATGTTGATATTTTGAAAAACATGCTTATCTTCCAACCAGTTTCGGCTAAACGTTCCAAAACTTCATACTTCTTGGTTTTTAGGTGAGCTCTGTCTACTGATATCAAAATTTTGTGAAAAATTGAAAAATCTCAAATTATCGAAATTTTGATAATCTCAATTACCTCAGCAACCACTCAACAGATTTTGATGAAACAAACTCCATGATCCTTAGAAGGTTCCACTTTATCAAAACTGCAACAAAAGTCACAAAAAAATTACATAATAAAAATGTTGATTTTTAGGATTTTCTTCTGATGAGCTGTTACGTAATTACGATATTTCCAAATTTCCAAAATTTTGATGCAGAAATATGACCAACAAGATGTACTTTCATATGGAACAAACCGTGTTAAAATTGGCCCAGTAGTATTTGAAATATTCAAAGTATCAGGTGTAGATAAATTAATGTCCATGACTGTACATTGCATCCTGAGAATATCAGGCGTTCTTACTGCTCGCTACCTTCGTCGCCGCAGACAAACTGCGGCGACGAAGGTAGCGAGCAGTAAGAACGCCTGATATTCTCAGGATGGTACATTGTGTACATTACGTGGACTTCATGCGTGTCCCCATTTGTGTAGTATAGAATCGAATGTCCCAATTTGACGATAAACTTTCAATATTCCTGACCACGACATACCAATACATGATCTGAACAACCTTCCATCACATTCACAAACACGTCTGCTTCCAAAGCCGTCTGCACATCAACACAAAATATTAACGCTTCCAAGCAAACTTCAGTCTCGTTTCCATCATAAGTTGATCCGAAAGGCCAATGCATTGAAACACAGCGTTCTATACAAATATATGTTGGATGATCAGAAGGTGATGACATAAAATTCTCTCGTCTGCTCAAACAATGGTTGGTGTCAGACGATCATCTTAACTCGTGCTCGGCGTCATTCCTGATGAGTTTATGCTCCTTAAAACATATTAATTAATCAGTTTGCGTCGATGAGACAAATAGCGTTGACGTGTGCATCGAAAGCAAGTGTGAATACAGCTTTCACTGGGACAAGTTGGTCGTGAAATCAGAGCCCGGGCGATACATTCCGCATCAGATGCTGGCCTCTCATTGAAAGGGCTAATGTTGCGAATAGTCATAATCTCGACAAACATAATGTGTGATCGTTAAGTTTATATCTGGTATTCACGGGTCACCGGGTATTGTGTTGGTCTCGAGCGGAATCTATGATTAACTCGCGAGATGAAGACGGGAAATCACCGCCGAGTGGCAGATTAGTGCCTGATGATGATTTCGGCGGGAAATCTTCCTATTCTTTTGGCGCGTAATCTGTTTATTCTCACAGTAGCAGAATTAATATCTTCCTGACTTTAGAAACGCCACATCATTTGCGCCATGTTTGGCGGAAAGAAAATCCTCGCATCTTGATTATACTTGCTTCCGCATCTATTGAAAACTTGATGTTTTCCGCTGGCTGGGTTATTATAAGGTGAATCCGTAGGCGTTAAGAGCTATACAAACCTAATGATGGGTACAACAGATAATAGAAAATATGATGTTAATTTTCATGGCCGCTGGTTCTTTACAGACCCATTTTCTCACTTCATTTACCTCGTCACAAAATAATATCGATAGTGGGGTCTCGAAGTTATAAAAAAATTGTCTTGGCCAATTTTCGTTATTAAATCCGTCCAATGTTACTTAAAAACTCTCCAGAAGATCTTCTTACTTTTCAATCTTTTATATTGGCTGAGCTTGATCAAAAATCATTCGGCTAAGAGTAACCCTGGGTTATTAATTAACCCTCTACGTCTCAATATCGTTTTGGTGACGATCGTTTTAGTAGATGGTTTTGAGACTGCGTTGGTCAATGAGAACCAGCAGAACAATCGCTACTGGGTGGCGCTGCGTCAAAAGGACGTCATGACGCGACGTCATTACGTTGCTTTGCTCTGTTTTTGACGTCTTCGGTACAACCGCTCGCAGCGCCGCCCTGTCGGGATAAAAAGTTATATGCGGGTTCCCGATTCAGTGCAGTGTCCAGGCGCGGATCCAAGGGGGGGCGCATGGGGGCGCGCGCCCCTCCCCCTTTTTGGGCCGACCGAAAAAAAAATTTTTCACGAATATTGCCGACAACTACTTTATACGCTTGTCAAACATAGGATACACAAGTTCTTACCATATGTAAGCCATATGCGCTCAGAACAGAACATACGCTATAAGATTCAAACTCAAACCAAATCCGTCAGCCGTCTTGTGACGGCAGGAAAACCATAAGCGGGAAACCGTTAACATGCATTATCATTCCAATGACGTGATTCTCGGGCTGCCGCTATGTGACTCCTAGTCCCCAACAGCCCAAGTCCAACCAATGATGAACCACACTTACATGGCTAGAGTGTCCAATTTTGCTCTCAAATGCCGGGAAATGGCGTAAAAGCACTCTTATTTTCTAAAATTTTCCCGGGGG
>NMRB01002753.1:45764-78003 GCA_002633025.1 Notospermus geniculatus
AGCTGTGGATTTCTGTTGCGTCGTGACGCCAATGACGTAACGTCACGCCCGCCGCACACACGAATTTTGACCATTTTTCTGATGATTGCCTCAATAAAATCACTCTTTTCTAAATCTTCGATCATTTGGGTCCCAAAATTTTAGGATTGCCAATATCCAGAAGTAATCCTCTTTCCAATGGCCAAAAAGAATAAAATTATTGGCACGCTAAATCTGATTTCTGCTAAGATCTTTAGGAGATGGTCGAAAACTGGACCGGGTGTCCCGTTAATTCTGGGCCATGTCTATAGTATATTGGCTGTCAAATTGTCGGCGACGATGTCAAAGCTATCACGTCATGATATTTTGACGTCACGATCTATGTGTTGACGCTGTGTTCATGCCGTGACGTCGCTTGACATTTTGACGGTGAATATGGCGGCATCGGGTCGTCATGGAGATGTAACGTCACGTGAAGAACCCCTGTAACATGTCTGTCCAAATATCGCAGGAATCAGCCAATCATTACATCTGGCAGTATGAACAGACCAGTAATTTCCGACCTCGATAAAATCACCGCAGATGATTAGAAATTCCGCTCACAGTCGTGGAAACACCTGATTTGAGAGCGTGAGTTTATTTGATCACAGAGGCTAATTGATAATGCACTCTCAATTTGGAGCTGTCAGGATCTGGCCAGGAGGACTCATATTCTGTATGGTCTTGTTTAATATTCTATAAAATGGATGCAGGGAACGAAGTATAAACGCAGACGTGATGGAGTTACATAATAGTCACAAAATGATGACAATATTTCAAGGTTCCATTGAGGGATGACTCACTGACCCTGTTCTTGGACAGTTTTCCATCATTTTGGTTGGCCTACGACGATGTGGTAACGTCCGAATTGAAAGCATGCGCCTGTGTTGGCCTTTATCCCATGTATTGTCATCATAGTACCATGATGACATGAAAAATTACTAAACATCACCAAAAACACGTGAAAAAGATATTTCAATTCATAATGAAAAAAAAATTGTTACGTGGAAGAGACGCGTCGAAGGCGAGTTCGCGAATGCCGCCTTTCGCGAACTCGCCTTCGATAGTAGCGAGGTTGCGCACTTTTCCGACTCCGACTCCGACTTCAACTACGAGAATGAATTGCAGTCCGAAGTAGACATCCTTGATAAAAACGACTCGATAGACGTTTGCAAATGTTATGGCATTCTATAGAATGCCATAACTTTGTGGCAGAATTATTTTGACCTGTAAGCGGAAGAGCACATACATCGCAAATATTATAGTCGTGTTTCAAGTCGTTACGACTTGGCTTACGACTTCAACGACTTCAATATTCATTATTTATCCGCACTTCCCATTTATAAGGCCAATTTTTTCTGCCTTCAATTTATGGTGTTGGACGAAATGAAAACTTCTATCACATCGTTTTTATCAAGGATGTCCACAGTTCATTCTCGTAGTTGAAGTCGGAGTCGGAGTCGGAAAGGTGCGCAACCTCGCTAGTGCCAGCAGTGGACGCCGATCTCATGCGACCAGACGCATCCGATTGCCGGACGGCAATCACACCGTTTCTATTGGACATGTGCACCTAGCTTTAGCAGGGCACGTTTCATAACCGCTGGAGCTATTGATCCGAACTTGGTGCATATATACCCCTAGGTTAGATGACTTACATGTATGACACCAAGTTTCGGTCCGATTCTGTTCTTCGCTTGGCCTCCAGGTGCATGGCCAAAACCAAAAACACAAAAAGTGCAATAACTCCTGAACTAATGATTGGATCATCTCCAGTTTTTTTATTTAGGTGTATCTAACATATATAAACGGTTTTTGATTTGACCTACTTTTCAAGGTCACAGAGGTCAACAAAAGGAACGAACCTGCCACAGTTCTTCATTATTTCACCGAGCGTCTTCATATCTTGCATAAACGTGTATTAGAGGGGTACCTTCAAAAATACCGAGTTTCGGCCCGATCGGACATCCAATATGGCCGCCAGGTGGCGTAACCTGAAAATCATCCAAGTGCTATAACTCAGGAACGGCTTGACCCAGAGTGCTCAAACTTGATATTTATCTCCCTCTGGATGACCTTTACAAGCACGTCAAATTTCGGCCTGATTAAACTTCCAATATGGCCGCCAGGTGGCGTAACCCGAAAATCATCAAATATAATGTGCTATAAAAACTCAGGAACGACTTGACCCAGAGCGCTCAAATGTGCTATGTGGCTCCCTCTAGATGACCTTTATGTGCATGTGAAGTTTTGGCCCGATCGGACATCCAGTATGTCCGCCAGGTGGCATAACCCAAAAATCATTGAAGTCCTGCAACTTGGGAATGACTTGACCCAGATTGCTCACCTCTCTCTGTCACTACACTTTTAGTATTATGTCCAAACGGGTGAGTACATGGTCCATGGACCATTTCATTTTGTTAGTGCAGTGGGTGGTGGCTTCTGCATCATGCCATCTTGTGGCACTGACGAGAACTATTCGCTTTAACTTGCCTCAGGTTATTCCATCAAAATGGTAATCATTGCAAACAACACTCGAAATGAAATTCACTGCCAATTATGCTAATCTTCTGTGATTACTCATTAAAACATGTCGAACCCACTGGAGACCCAACCTAAACACATCGTCAGGCAGACCCATTAAAACTTGCAAACACTCCTTTAGAAATTACCGTATCGCTTTAACCATCTTCACGGGCAAAGTAAGATTTTCAAATTGAATTACGGACATCAAAAACACTTTCATGCCTTCAGAAAATATTGACTTTAATAATTATGCTTTTTGCTCGGAGCGTTTTGAAATGAGAGGAAAACACGTTAAGATGACCCTTGGTCACCGAGCACTTTACCCCCTTTACCAACCTGATTAGACTTTCTAATTCTGTGTGTTAATGGAGTGTCTTCAAATGCCACTAAGATATGGAAGGTGATGGTTTAATGGTTTATTTGATGGCGTAATGGACTCTATTGCTCTAGTTTGTTAATCAGTTCATTTGGTTCCTGAGTCTACTCGTCTTTTTAGTACAAGTGGAATAACATAATCTATAAAGCAGTAAAATCACATAGTTCATTCCATATTTCTGCACTTCATCTGCCTTGGTGGAGCACATTATTGGTGAGGTTTAATTAGGGACCAATATTAGGCCAATTAAAACAAAACTAAGAAGTATGTCTTTTCATGACAAGAAGCAAGCACTGAGGATACTAGTAGGCCTACCATTGGTAGAACTTTGATGCCAAACGTTGCATCGACGGAAAAATCGGTCCTCGAACACTTTGAATAAATGCGATGACGAACATCAAAAATATAGTTCCAGATTGACAGGCCCAGCAGCTAATAGCACCCCTCGGTGTAGCTGGAGTAGGTGTCCTCTCTCACAAATATCCCTAACTCAATCAGCAAGGAGCTTAATGGCTTGTTTTTTTTCACTACCAGAAACCCCTCCCCCGTGATTTATCCCCGGTGTCTCACCAGCTGTTCGAACCCTGAAGTCACCCAGAACATATTTAACGGAATTATCACAACTGATTTGACACTTTTGACCTCCGTCATCCGACCCCGGCCCTGGGGGAACAATCAGGACGGTGTACTGCCGCTGTCCGATCATCCCTCGTGTGTCCTGCGAGCTCCCCCCCAATCAGTTATCACATTAACGAGGTCAATTTACTGATAACGCTTCTAATTAGTGTCAATTAAGAAAGTGACAGCATGGCCGCTGGGCTGCGAACGCTGATATCCAAATGTTTGTGACAATAAAAGGTGATGAGCCGCTTTGATGGTTTGAGCTGGTAAGATGGCCCTATACTTGACAAAAATGGTAACATCACTACGCAGGCGCGGATCCGGGGGGTCGAGGGGGCCCTGGCCCCCCGTATTTTTGGAAGACCAACAAAAAGTGGGTCAATAACTCCGATAAAATGAGCAAAAAGATGAGGAAATCATGCCCCNTACAGATTGGCTTTCAAAAGGCGCTCGTCCACGCGAGGGTTGGCTTTCAATGGGTTTATTCACCAATATCGGACTGGTACCTCAAGAGAGAATCCATTGGTTTGACTGACCGAGACGCGTCACTGCGGTGGACGTTTTCTGTATCCCACTCAATGCGATGTTCACCGCTTACAGAAAATAAAATGGCGGGAGTTTTTTTTCCGTTTGACCGCTTCGAATGTTTTAAGTCGAATATCAGGCACTCCAACTCCGATTATGAAATAATTAGACTGATTCCCGTCTTGGCCGCTCCATTCTCGCTGTTTAGCGGAACGCGAGCGCCAACGGGAGTGAGCGGCAAAGATGGAAACAAGTCTATGAAATAATTGTTTTTTTTCAAATCGTCCTTCGTCGTCACGCATTCCGCCACTGCCGGGCACCTGTCCAGCAGCCGCAGAGACAGGTTGTGACGTAAACTGGTACCCGGTCCCACATAGCTTAGACTCGGGACCCAGTCGTTGTGTCGCTCCGGCCGCCGCACTACACTCCACAAACGACTGGGAAAGCAAGCTGCAAAATCAGCGGCTAGCGTACCGACAACAACAACGGCCATCTCGACCAATGAAATTGCCCGAAAGCAATCTACTAGGGGAAATCTGGCACACTTTTGATTGGTTGTTAGTGATGAAATTTACCGGAGCCTCTCGCCCGTCTAGAATCTTTTCAAAGTCACTAGCAGGATATTTTTTATCTGTAAGTACTGCTTATCGCACACAGCATCGAACTTAGCCGGCTAGATACCAGGATACCGTTCTTGGCCTCGAAGAAAGTTCCCGATATAATCAGCTGATTTGAATCTTGCNCCTGGTAGGAATTCCGACCACACTTCCGGTTTCGAGACCCCGACACCAGTTCCTAACGTGCTGCACGGTGGAACTGGATACCGGTTTACTGATTTTGCAGCTTGCTTTCCCAGTCGTTTGTGGAGTGTAGTGCGGCGGCCGGAGCGACACAACGACTGGGTCCCGAGTCTAACATAGCTCAGATGGAGCCTTGAGTTAAGTTGGGAGACCGAGAATCAGTCTAGTTCTGACGCGTCATATCCTCAGATCTCCCAACCAGTACGATATAGAAAATGACACCCTTCCATAGGGAGACAGACTGAAATGTCACCCCTCGAAAAAACATGACCTCGGCGGTGGAGGTCACATATATAAGGCCGTCACTTTCAACGATGCACCATAAGTCCCTGTCTTCTCTTTCCAGGTTGAGATGGAGGGCAGCAGTATCTTCGACTATGTTCATGTACAAGACCATAACGAGTTATCAGATCAGCTAGGACTGTGTATGCCCTCAGGAGCCGCCATGCCCTCACCTAGTGCTGGCTCTGATGAGGGGTCGTCATCATCACAGAGGGCACAGTCACCTCCACCATTGGCAGAGAGAGGTAAGCTAGTGCCACCTAGTGAGCAAGAAATGACATCTTCCAGGGTACCTCTCTCTCCTCCTGCTGGTACGGTACTAGGCCTACATGCATCTTGAGGTAATCAGTGGTTCCTAACGCTCAGGTCACAGTATTGGGATGTGTTGCCTCAGAGATTGTTTGCTGCAGTGACGAATGGATGACAGCTCAGAATCACTTGTTACCTCAGAATGGGTCATCAGGGGAGCCCCGGATACATCCACATGCATGGTGATAGGAATCAACTTTACAAGGTGGCACTACTAGTTTCCATGATTGTAGCTCATCTGTATTCATCCTTGGCTCGGATCCATACAGGGTCGTAAAAACCGCTCCTCGCACCTTGTTTCAGAAAGGGAGGGTACGACGGTAATGACCCAAGATTCTCAGGATGTGGTGTGTTGAGACAGTTCTGAGAGTCAGGTGGATGTAGTGAGTGGAATTCATTAGTTTTTTTGGGAATTCTTCAGTTTAACGTTAAGATTCCATTTTTCAGGTTTAATGAACCCAAACCCATTGAGGGGTTACGAACGGTCCTTCCATATTAGAATGAAGTCGACCCTGACCAAGAGAGGGGTACATACAAAAACAGCAGGGTATCGTGTAAGTATGGACTGGACCCTGACATTCGGATACAATCCATCACTCAAGTCATGTGCCATGGGTCCAACATTCTGTAGCCTACCAGTGTTTGACTTGGTCAACAGAAATTTGTTTGTGTCGACCATGAATTAAATTTCTGTTGACCATGAATTAAATTTCTTTTGACCAAGAATTAAATTTCTGTTGACCAAGAATTTAATTTCTGTTGACCAAGAATTCAATTTCTGTTGACCAAGAATTAAATTTCTGTTGACCAAGAATTAAATTTCTGTTGACCAAGAATTAAATTTCTGTAAAAGTGCCCCTCCTGTCTCCAGCTGTCTTTATGGCAAAGTCATATAATTTCTTTTGGGCGGTCTTCAATGAAATTGACTACCAAGTCAATTTTGCAACTCTAACCTTATTTCTGTCTTTGCAGGTTGTTCATATTTTAGGCCATTTCCGACCTCAGTTTTCATTTTCCCTGACTCGTAAGCACCCCCCACCCCTCCTGGGGATGGTGGGTATTGCCCTTGCCCTCCCACCCCCCACGGTGAACGAACTGAGGATAGAGAATGATATGTTTGTGATGAGGGTGGGCCCAGACTTCAAGGTTGTCTTTTGTGAGCCGAGGTAAGATGATTGAAAAATAAGCTCTGTCAATTGATCTATTAGCATCTGAGATGAAGAGTGACCTCGGCTGACAACTGATCTATCAGCTCAGATGAAGTGACAATTAATCTATTAGCATCTGAATTGAGGAGTGACCATTGATCTATTGGCATCAAAGATGAAGAGTAACAATTGATCTATTACATAGCTCAGTTGAAGAGTGAAACTGATCTATCTGAGATGAAGAGTGATCTCGGGAGTGAGAACTGATCTATAAGTATCTAAGATGAAGAGTAACAACTGATCTATTAGCATCTGACTTGAGGAGTGACAATTGATCCATTATGATCTGATATGAGCTTTGACATCAACCAGTGTTTGTGGGTCAGGTTCTGATCATGCACTACTGCCATCTGTGAAACAAATATGGTACTGCAGCTTTACTTATACAATGTAGTTGACACTCTCTCTTCAGGATCTCCGACTTGATGGATTTAACGGCAGAAGATCTTATGACCCACAGCTTCTACGATCACGTCCACGCAGAAGACGTACAAAAACTCAGGCGGGCACATGTCGACTGTAAGTCTGGCTTGTGCCACGGTGTAACGTTTTTGAGTGTTCCCCATCTATGAGTGTTCCCTCCCTATTGTCTGATAGGGGACACACAGAGGATCGTGTCCATCAATCTGCTAGCATTTCCCAAACAATGAGAGGAAACACTGAGATACAGAGACATTGGCAGATGTCACACCTGTATGCCTCCAAACCAGGGGCTTACATCAGATAGTGCTCACTTTGTAATAAACCCCTCTAGTCTGTCTGCCAAATGAAGTAGTGGTGGTGAAGAAATCCGGTCCTCCTTAGTATCACTCCCGCTTGCACGTGGGTGCAAATCTGCGAGCGATGCAAAGAGGGCCTGATTTCTTCAGGATGTCCAAACCCGAGATGGAATGTTGTACTCTTTTACAACTCTTGTGTATTTTAAGATCACCCCCCCCCTCCAAGCTTGACCCAGATATGCTCATCTTGTCTTCCATCTTTCCAGTATTAACCAAAGGCCAGGTGATAACCGACTACTTTCGCATCATGAACCAACATTCTGGTTATGTTTGGATGCAGATGTGTGCCACTATCATTTACAACAACAAGAACTCGGATGAGGAGAATGTTATATGTGTCTGCTACGTCCTCAGGTACGTCACATTTACACCTTGTTGGGTTACATTTGGGTGGCTAACGATTGTCCTCGTGTCAGAAATATATGTCCTTGGGTAGGCATCATGGTCCTTGGTAGATAACTTGTCCTTGGGCATCAGGTGCGGATCCAGGGGGCACACCCGGTGCGTACCCCCTTTCGGCCAACAAATCTGTAAAATTGACCATGAAATTCTGAAATTTGGAGCAAATCATTGAAATTCACCGCAGATTTCAATGTTTCTACCGGTAGTACAGTGCACCCCCTCGAGCTTTTCCGAAATCGTGGATCCGCCCCTGGGTATGTAACACATGTTATAGGTGACACATGTCCTTGTGTAGGTGACACATGTCCTTATGTAGGTGACACATGTCCTTGTGTAGGTGACACATGTCCTTGGAAAGGTGACATGTTCTTGGGTGGGTATCATGTGTCTTTGGGAAAGGAAATGAGACAAATCAAGGATCGTACGAATGAATCTTTTAACATATATGATGTTTCCATGTTTGTTTTTCCTCCAGTGGTATTGAATGTGGTAACTGTGTGATGGACACCAGACAACTCGGAATGATGAAGAACCACAACCAGGGCTCAGATAACTCAGACAATTCAGAGAGTGAGACGGGATCAGATCGTGGTGAGTTCCTCGAAGCAGACGTAATGTCTGTGGTTTTCAACCCATCCTGAGTGCCATTGTTCTTAGCACTTGCTCCCCACATCACCTGACATGCCTGGAAGCGAGCGCTAAGAACCACTGACTAACTCAAGATTTTCAACCCAATCCGTACGACATTCACAGCCGAAAACAGTGTAATAATGACTTCATAGTGGTACACGTGAAGACACGCCATCCTGCTGAGGCAATCAGATGCAGAGCAATTGTAGGTGCACATGGGAGACATCTGGATGAAACTGTCGAACTAAGACTTGCCAAATGATATGCCTGTCTGAGAATGACATCCTCTTTTGGCAGACGTGGTAACAACTTGGTCATGTCTATAACAGTGGTTTACCCATGATACACGCTCTGGGTCCGTACAATCCACCCTGGACAATAGCACCCCCATGAATCTTTCCAAAACAAATCCCCAAATCCTCACTTCATGTAGCCTTCTGTATCTGTTTTCAACTTTCCTGGGGCAATTGTCTCGATGGAATTGTCCTGGTGGAGTAGTCTTGGGGTGAAGTATCAGGCAGGCAATTTTCCGGGGAGGGGGCAGGGCAATAGACTATATCACGCCAAAAGAGCGCAGCACCTGACGGTAGGTACAGCTTCACGACGTCCCGTACTACATTCCATGACATCTTCCTGTGAGACGCCGTCATGATCGCTGAAACAATGGATTTTTTTCGAGTCACGTCACGGCGTTCAGAATGGGGTGCGGGGCGTTTTGACGCTGTATCTACCGTCAGGTGCTGCACTCTTTTGGAGTGATAGAGTCTATTGTCTGGGGGAAAATTGTCTTCGGCTCATCTGCTCTTTGTCGTTGCTGATTCACAATGTGTTGTTTTTGTTTACAGTTGATGACGAGATGTCAAAGGAAAGAAACAACAAGACAACGGGAGAAAGCGGCACAGATCATGCGGAGCAGAGTGGTGGAACCGACCAATCAAAACTCTTGAAACATTCCTTGGTCGAAGATAGTGGCATGTTAACAGACTCGGATCATTATCGGTATCAAAATGGCGAGGATGACATTGATGGTAGCGACTTTGGTGCCGATAACGGGACTTCAGGCTATATTGATGACGGTAGTGAGAAATATAAAGGTGATATCAAAAACTCTCGACGTAAAATGGGGCGACCACGCAAACGGCAACGCGATCCATCGCCAGAGGAGAATGGCATTGACGGTGAATATAGTTCAAGGATTCGTGATTGTGAACCGGGGAGTAAGTCAGTGTCACCTCCGCTCGAAAATGGTGCTATTCAAAAAAGTGCTCAGATCTTAGCAAATCTACCGTCGAGTCCTGAAGAACATTCTCATTCGACTCAAAAGATGGCGTCACCAACTCCTGAGGATTTATCTGTAAAGGCCGCCAACACGAGCGTCGCGTCTCGCTTATCTCCCATGGATAATGTGACATCAGTGGCCGAGAACACTCACGATTGGCAACGATCTAATTCCAATAACATGTCGACCTCCGTACGTGACCTTGAACAGGTCATGAACAAACATCTGCCCAGCTATCCACAGGATAGCGAACAGCAATCTGGCATGTATCCAACTGATTATTCGTCGAGTTCGTATTCAAAGCAGCGGTCAACGATTCAGTGGATTGGCTCACAACAACACCAGACTGATCATCTCCCAGCGTCGACATTACTACGCCACCTATATGCCAATCGAGAATCTGTAATCCGCATGAACACGTATAACCAGTCCCGTCCGCAGTATTATGGTGATATGCAAGGTAGCATGTTGACACCTCCAGGGACTGAGGCCTACAAGGACCAATCACAATTCAGCTTACCGCAGCTCTCTGTTGTTACGAAGAGCCAACCTACAAATGCTTATTCTTTAGGTGCGTCATATAACTCCAGTGTTCATGAACCTTACAGTATAACGCCGCCGTCATCTGTGTCCCCGCAGGACAAGTACCAGTCATCGTTTACCGAACCATCGTCGTATACCGATAGCAACTCTAACCAACTCAAGCTGTACGGCAGCGATGCAGGAGGCCAGATTCCGATTAAACCACATGTGTATCCCATGCCGAGCCCGACACACGCTCACTCTTCATACGATCGTAATGGGACTCAGTACAGCAAGACGGCGGCATTCTATCGGACTGGTTCATCCTACGCGGGCGCTTACGCCCATAGCAACAGTCCTGGTGCAATGGAGGAACATTATCGGCACAGCAAGACATCTTCGTGGTGAGTTCTTCCGACAGTAGGTGGCGCTTGCCTCCAGATATCTCAAAGCACCAAGCACAAGCACAGTCTTCAAACACAAGAAAGCCCCTGGCGTACGAGACACAGAGGCTTATTCCAGGGGATTCCACCTTAATAGCACCCACTCTTTCAGAGGAACAAGCTACGACATCTCTATTGTGGTCAACCTCAAGCCTGTTCGCTGAGGTGATACGTACTACTTCAGGATACCGTTTTCACAAATATGAGACCTCAACGAAAGCGAGTCACTTCCTGGGATGAAATCTCTTCTCAAAACTGCGTAGCGTCTTTGATTGCTACACTCTCATTGAGATCCCGTCTCTCAAGTGTACATATAGGCCCGCTACCATTACTCAGCTTTTTCATTAGAAAATGAATACAATATTTGTTTCCTTCGTCCCAGAACTTGATTACAAGATGAAATCTTGGGAATATACTATGAAATCGACAAGAAAAGTTTGTCCCTTTTCATACTGCGTTAATGATTTCGCGTGCCATTCTGACCCCCACTTTCTTGGGGTTGTTTCTATAAAACCGTTACCTCATAAATGGTGTTGTGACTCTTTATTGGTTGTGTATAATGACCTTGTAAACAATATTGAAATCTCTATATGTATTTTACATAATGTTGTCCTCTTTCTTGTCTGTTTGTCCATCATTTATTATGATAATGAGCCAAAGAATTCTGTCTCTAATGGGAGGTTTTATCACCAAACATAGAAATATCTTCTGGGGGGTCAGGTTTTCCTAATACGTGACCATAATGTGTATGCAAAGTAACTGGGGTGTTTTTGGAACATCCATCTACATGTAGTTATGTACGTCACTTTCCTACCAAAGCCTCGTGACACCAGGGGCCTGTTTAAGTGACTTTAAGCTAATGGTACCTTGAACTGAATGGAAAATGCATTGAGTTAACGGTACCATTAGCTTAAAGTCACTTCATAAAACAGGCCCCTGGACCTGAGCTTGTAACTGCACAACCTGAAGACAGTGCTCCACCACCAACAACACTTTTTGGGACCGGGACACCTGGTGAAGGTCATTTCAGCTCTTGAACTTGGGCCATCATCTGTCCTAGTAATCATGTAAGTGACTGATTGCAGGTTATTAGGGATTCGGGGAAATATGACGTCAAACGAGACAGAAAAAACTCCTTGAACGTTTTCACGTTTTCTCCTACTCCTTATTAAATGGGGAGAGGGCGTTTTGTAAGTTGGTTAGCATAATATTCTAGTATTGATGTTGATAATGTGTTCATGGAGGATCATCATAAACTGTCACTCACTGCAGGGCAGACAGGACAAGCACCAGGAGAGGAAGATGATCTAATATACAATGGGGACAACTTTTTCAATAGGTGTCACTAGTGGTTAAAACTATTGAAATAAACTGACATCCTGGTCCTGATCAATTTCCCACACAAAAGGCGTCCATTGTATTAGGACGTTGTTTCGGTGTGCTGCCCTCTGCCGAGCTAGGATCCCCATTGTAAAGCCCTGTTTCCACTACCGACCGGTATTGTGGTTCCGCCGTGGTTTGCAGCCAGCGGCGCAGTTTTCACAATGGTTTTGGATAATCCTTCGGTGATTTAACACTAGGCCTACAACGGCAAGTTAATATAATCCCAATGCCTGTGAAAACCCGCTCCGCTTGCCGCAAACCTTGGGGAAAACCGCTTTAGTTGAAACGGAATTTCAAGCAGCAAATATGGAAATATCAACTCAATTAATGGCAGTAGTTCCTTGAACCAATTCTGCGCTGCCTTGAGAGTTAAGAAACTACACAGAGTGCGTTAGAAAGCAGTACCCTCAGACGACTTTGGGTCTTGGGGATTTATATATTATTACCGGTACCAAAAATGAATCATTTACAATCCGTGCAGTAACCTTAAAAGGTGTTCCCCAGCTCTGTCACAAAATCCCAGATGTGTCTCCTCTCCTTCTGCCTGTCCTGATAAAAATCGTGTGCAGGGATTGTTCATTATGTCTTCTTTATCACAAAGTGTCATATATCTTGTACGCCATCCCCCTACGGGGGATTTTGCCAGGGTAACTTATATGATGTATCGATAGGTCATTTCTTGAAAGAAATGCGATTATTTGTGCGAGACTCCTTATAGACACCACAGTGATGTTGCTCAGGAGAATTTCTCCAGGTGTGGAAACTTTTAGGCCTAAATGTACATTGACATAAGCCCGCTCTGTGACCCATAGGCCTAAATGTACATTGACATAAGCCCGCTCTGTGACCCAGACGTGGCGAAGTTGAAAATCATTACGAAATGTTTCTCACACTTCCTCTGGTTCTTTTCTGGTTTCTGAATTATTGACCTGGGGCCTGTTTCATAAAGTGACTTTAAGCTAATGGTACCATTAATTCAATGCATTTTCCATTTGGTTAAAGGTACCATTAGCCTAAAGTCTTAGTCACTTCATGAAACAGGCCCCTGATTGACAGAACAAAAGTACATGTAAGTGCATATCACAACCGAGGATAGGGTAAATCACCAACAACATGTGCCTACTTTTGCTAGATCAGGTCACATTTCCCTTTCCATTGTAGGAGCAGGCACCTCTGCTGTGGGTTGGTCTTTTGTGGTTTGCCAAGCCCTTCATGGCTTGTGCTTGTGTTATGCCATTGTGCTCCCCTATTAATGTTATGTACTAGTAACTTGGGCTGGGCTGAATATACCTGTGTACTGGCCAGTCTGCAATGAGCAGGCCTACTTTTTGGAGTGTCACCACCTTCTGTTCCTGCTGATGTGCCAAGAGTGCCATGCTTGTGCTGAAGAAGAGCCACCGGCAGTGACTACAACATTGCCATTACCGGTACAGGACTATAGACACTCCCACCCAAAGTCACAATAAAGTCACAATAGCCCAAGTCGCAAGGTAGGACACCGACTTTGTGACCCATTCTAGCAAAAGTAGGTGCATGTCGCAGGTGGTCATCATTGGTCATCAGTTAGTTACTCAACAATTAATGTCACTGCTGTTGTCAACCTGCAACCAGCTATTGTGTTGTAAGGCCATTAACCCTTTCCTCCGTTGCGACATGCACCTACTTTTACTGGATCAGGTCACATATTCCAGTAGGCCTACTCACATACTATTTCCACTGAACCTGGACAAGACAAGCTGACAGCGTCAGCTACTTTAAAGGGTCACTAGAGGCAGCTCCGATTAGACATCTTGATACGGCTATTCCACAAATAGATGGTATGAGGATCTAACTCTGACATACAATGCAAGTGAAATGCTGGTGCCACCTGTGATGTACTTGCAGAACTAACAGTAGCCTTACAGCAAGCTGCCTCTAATGTCCCTTTAACTCTGGGCCTGACTGTGAGGCCTACAACCTGACATCACTCCTCTTATAAGAATTTTATTAGGCCTATGTCAATTTCCTTGTCTTTGGAATTCCACCATCGCAGAGTATTGCTCACACAAACTTGCAGACGTGTATGTTTTGTCGATAAAGAGGGAGGGGCAAAGTGTACTGGTCATTCTAGGCCTGTACAACCACTGGCACTCCAACGATTGTCTGAAACTCTGATATTGGTTTCAGTTCATCTTTTATTTTCTCATGTAATGAGAACCATACTTCTAGCATAATATTAATATATTTGCGTCATGTCGCTGTATTTATTTAGCTTCAAAAGCATTTGTTTTAACCGAGTATTTTTTAGGCCTTGTTTAACCCTCGATTACAGTCATATTAAACCCAGAAATCAACAAATAAACGATTGTCGAATTCGCTGATCTGTGCACTTCCGCCGAAATCTCAACCAGAACCTCCATCTGAAACCAGTTATCCATGGTTCAGCAACGGTCGAGTCCGACGCAACGTACGTCTTCGACATCACTGTCATGGGGTTGTCTGCGTTACGTCATTCAGTTTCAGACCGAGGTTGTGGTTGAGATTTCAGCGGAAGTGCGCAGATCTTTGTCGTTTACGTCAATTTGAGAACGGTCTATAACTATGGAGATAACTTAGCCTATTTGCTATTTAAGTGAGACTTTTATGCTCTGTTTGCATATTGTGTTCTGTTTCCAAAGATAATTCTCATTTTGTTAACTGGAGATGCACACAAAAAGTGGGTGTGATTGACAGCTCCAGTTTGAAACCAGTCAAGTACACAGGAATGCCAATCAGTTCAGTTCTTGGATCTTCTAACAGTAGGCCCTACAGTAGTGTTGTTATTTCTGACGACGGTTTAATAATGATTTTATGCTTGTAAGAATGTTCTGTTGACACGTCCTTTAAATATGTAGTGTCAGATGGTGAAAAAAGATGGCGTTGACTTCTGTCTTGGCATAATATTTCCTGTGACATTTTGAAGTCAATGCAACTCTGATGATATTTGCTATGTGTATAAGATAATGTTCAAATAAATGATTGAATGACTAATGAAGTATCTTCTATTGACCTCTATCAATCGTCAGTAGGCCAATCATAGGAAACAAACTCTATTTTGACGAGATCTCAGTTTATTTAGGCAGATGATAAATATTATGATTCACGTTACAACAGATTGAGCCATAAAACTTGCTAACATTGGAAAGTTTTGATTTCAATTTTCATATTAAAGGTTGAGTGAAATGATCATTTTTTACACATCCCGCAAACGACAACCCTGGCCTTTTTACGTAAACTGAGTGAAAGCTCTTGTTAGTTTTGTTCATACATGTACCAACAATCTGCTTTTATTTATCATACAGTATGTTTTTGAGAACATGACAATCTGCTACATATTCCCACTTTCACTTCTGGCCAATAGGTGGCAGCATCTGACAATTATACCTTCAGTTAAATGAGCAGTTAATGGAGACACAACCATCAATGTTTAACGATCAGTGATGATATGGTTTGGTATAATATGCTGTGACGCTACAGGAAAACGCATGGCTACCAGCAGTGGTCATTCTCCTTAGAACAGGCCACTGAATGCGCTACATGGTTTGGTATTAGAAATCCACATAATTCAGTGACAAAACCATATGAGATAACCATTTAGAGTACGCAGAGATGGATGTTCAGGCCAAGACAAGGCAATTTTTAGTTTGTCTATTTCTAAGTCGAAAAAGCAAAGTCCTGGAGTGCAATGGTAAAACAAGTGTATGACGAAACAAGCCAGGATAACATTTCTTTGTGTGCAGGGGTTTCAATACTCAAGTCTAGATCGAGATGGGTGAAGAAACTATAGCAAAACGACAACATATTCCTCCTTCTCATGCCGCACTGATTCGAGGAGATTCATGCATGCGCCATGGCTGGATGGCGAACGAAAACAGTGAAACGAACACTAAATTCTTTGCTGACCAGCCGAGGCATATATGCCGCTTCTTAGAAATGAAGATGGCAAGGGAGTATGCTGAAAACACAGGAATGGCATCACTGCAAGCTTCAGCTTCACGTACTCAGTTCTGACTTAACTGAGGAATCTTCACCCTCAACTGCCGACACTAAAAAATGACTTGTCTTGGCCTTACTCAGCTATGATTGACAAATACAACACAATCCTTGATGTTTGAAACATCTGCAAGTTGAAGATGGAAAACATATTTACAGCTTAAAAACATTCACTTAAGAGCAGCAACGGAATCACCAAAAGCTGACAAGACATCAGTTTATTATCACAATGACATAGCTGTTATACAGGATGTATCAGAATTTAAAATTACGAGTTACCAGAGCAGTATCTCTGTGATTCACTGAACCAAATGGAGTCTGGGTATCCCATCCATTCTGATACACCCTGTATTTCAAAATGAGCACCTTTGTCAGTTGGGAAAGTGTTAACCTAACTTTAATCTACAGAAATGCATACGTCTGCAACAAAACCTGCTCTTTGTCAACTAGGCCTAGATCACATTGGGTGTAAATTCTGCAATGATACGAGGCTCAAGCAAAATATTGTTGAAATGTACATGAAACCATGACAGAAATCATATGCCCCATCCACTTCAACGCAGCGATCATATCTAAGTACCGGTAATACCTTTTAGCACATGAATCCTGAACGAAAAACAATTCTCTTCATTCCGAATGGCAACACGAAACGACAGCCATACACGTCGTTGGCGTGATTGATATGAACACAGCCGATATGTTTATTCTGTATACGGAGAAACCATCCATCAAAAGCAAAACAAAATCACACAGGACAATACACACTATCCTTCATAGGCAAGGTACAAGTATAATTACATCAAACTATGTACAAACTCACAACTTTGGTCTGTCCTTCGTCCTGAAGAGTTATTTTTGACTTGGTTAACAAAGGAGTAAGCCACAGGGCCTAATACACCTTGACAGTTGACAGTTGCATTTGAAACACTTGGAGGTTGTAAGACCCCCTTCTGCTTCTATTTATAGCTAAATACATCTCAAAATGGGTGACTGCACATGAAAATAAACCAAAGTCGACTATTTACAAAAGCAACTGAAAACTCACACGGGATCTTTCAACAGTTTTCACAAACAAGATAACGATTGATTGACCATCAATTCCTATGTTGAACAAGAGACTCAATCTCTGTCTTTTGAGGGCCGAGCGGACCGAATCCAATATTTTATGAGAGCCAAGCTAGGTCTTCCAACTATTGAGGGCCGAGCGGCACTGATCTTCTCCGTTCTTTCTCGTTATTACCGGTATCGCTATCACCTGAAAGATTGAGCAACAGAAGTATGAGATACAGCGAGTCAACGTCCAATCAACATGTCCCTATAGTGCCATAAATTGAGTCTGGTCGTAGGCCTACATGTAAATAATACTGGGTACTCTCACACAGCTGGTGAAGTTACGGTACACCTCACAGCCAATGGAATTTCCAGTGCCTTTACATAACAAGCAAGATAGGCCTACCCTGTGCGTGGACATTAAACTGATAGTAAATCACTTAATAGATGCAACAAGTAGGGCAAGGTGATATTAATAATTTAGAAATTTATGACTAGGATTGTCCAGATCAGGTCATGTCGTTATAGAACATGATAACAACAGGTCATGATGTCATATTGACTCGAATACAAACATCAACACGATATGAGTACCGGTAGGTAGATTCCCGCTTATTACTGATGGACTAGAATGATAACATATCGCTCACTGGTTGGATGATTCATTGGGTAGTTGATGAATGTGATGATAAATTGTGATAGTTGCACCGAGTTTGCCAAGAACAATACAGGATAGGCCTGGGCCTGGGTGCTCTGTACTACAGATGAAGACATTCTCATGTCTGTCTAATTCCAAAGGTAAACTTTCCTCACACTCAACAGAGCAGAGACAGAGTTTTCAGCCACCTCAGGAGCTCAGAGAACTTTACTACAGACCTTTCCAATAAAGATACCGGTAGTGGGCTACTGGTTCTCCCATATGACGTCGTGGCCATTCATTGTCCAAACATGATATAACACTAGCAAACACATCCTCTCAGACAACTATTTTACCTAAACTTTTACCTAAACTTGACCAACTTTAGCGTGCCAGCGGCCATTGAATCGAATGGTATTAAGGTTTTGACATCATATAGTGAGAACTGCTATCGTTGTTGGAAACCGAAAGGTCTATAGTAGTCAGTGTGTGAGTGAAGTTTTGGAGTCGGTGGTGAACCACAGTATCTACATGTATACTATGTAATCAAGGAACCGGTAGATCATTACCAGTCAAAGCTTTCAACATCAACTCAAACGTTCTCCGACTAACCTTGACTGAGGTATCGTTTCTTTGCCCGAGCTCTTTCTTCAGCATCAAAGTACCAAACAGTTATGGCATACCTGAAGTGTAAAATAATGATATCATAACATAGTCAGGATGTTAGCATATTCCACCTTTATTCTAGCCTACATGTACATGTTCAGTTGAAATCAAAATAAGAAAGTGAAACATGTCTTGGGATGGACTACACAGGCACGTGATTCATGATGGTATTTGAGGCGTTTTTATCTAGATCAAGTGGTCATACATTCTGACACCCACAGTAATAGAGGAATGTCTCAGTCATGACATCATGTATCTATGTATAATAGAATTTATACGGCACTTCATCCTTATCTGAAGATGTGCTCAAAACACTTGACAAAAGACTCAAGCCTTCCTTGGGAGGGCAGCCACATGCATTTTCAGGAGACTTGAAGCGACTGAGTTCAGTACATGCCATCAGTCTCACATCAGGCTGCTCACGGGCAGCTTGTTCCAGAACACCGGAGCTAACTGAAATCTTGTTCACCAAAACAGAAGTCATTTCCTATTGTAACTGTGCACATCAGATAAATGAAGGGTGCGAGATGCCTCGCACTTGATATGGCGACAGCGTACCCAGGTGGCTGTTTATGAATTGCCTTGTCACTCGTAAACATGGGTCGCAAAATTCGGTACACATCTGTAGTAAACAGACATCATGACATAACTGATCCGTTATCTACATGCACTGCCATTAACTTGTCTTGACATCAAGTGTCAGTTATTTCTATGCACCTACTCACCTGATGGCATAAGCTGGCTGCACTTCATGTGGGTTACGACGATCAGACCAGAAAAACAGCAGTCGATCAAAGATTGGTTCAATGTTGGCGACCTGGTCCTGATTCTCAGGGTAGATCTTCAACATTCCACCGTTCACCTATGGGAAGTAACACGGTCAGCAATCACTGGAGATGGGAATGACTTCAGAAGAGGAGGACGATATGGACTACACCTGGCATCGTGACAAGTCAAGGCTGATAGTCACTTTGCCCTTCGATGACGCTGTGAGCGAGGGAAGGAGTGACTGGAGCCCTAGTCACGGCAAGATGGCATCAGGCTGTTGAAAACAACAACACAATGTCATCCTCCCATAGCAGGGCCTCGGCCTCACTCCTCTTCATTAAACTCATCATGAGTGGATGAAGAGGAGCAAGGTACAAACCCTGCTGTGGGAGGATTAACTGATGCTAGGCCTCCATGGCAGTGATGGTGACAAAGGGAGCAATGATGCAGTGGAACTCTGATGAAATTGGACACACCCTGTCCCGGTTTGATGAGATGGGCCACACCCTGTCCCGGTTTGATGAGATGGGACACACCCTGTCCCGGTTTTATAATACTCAGTCAAGTCATTTCTTATTTTCCATGAATCTGAATGCTGCTGAATTTGTAGGTTCTCCCTGCAATGGCCACAATAATACCTGCCGCACAAGAGTGCAATTTTGTCTCCGACGTTGCCTCCATAGGAGTTTTTTGCCTCAGCCTCCTGTCACCACACATGGTGCGTCAGCCGCCCCACACGATTGCAAATTTGTCTCCTGTAGATGCGGCGTGACGTAATTCCGTCATGTTTGATCTCCGTTGGAGAAAAAAAAATCTGTCTCCGCTTCTGCGTCCGGCCACCGCACACGATGACATTTGCACGTAGGAGGCAAAAATCTCCATAGTTGGAGGCAAAATTGCACTCGTGTGCAGCCCGCTTAAAGAGCCATCAACCTGATTCATAACAAAGTACATCGGCCTACATCAACGAATGAAACCCTGGTTTGATTGTGTGTGTACCTTAACATCCCAATCTTTATTGAGGTAGTATATGCACGTCACACATCTCCCATCATCATTTGGGTTGTCCACGTGTTGGATGTACTTGGTGCCGTGGCCAGGATAGCATGCAACCATCGCCTGAAATGACAAGTCAACATGTAGATAGTTGAGAAGAAAGGAGAAGAACTGAAATTGATTGCCCCGTGCTCTGGAGTCTGACTATCTGTATGCATCCTGTCTGTGTGGGGAAAAGAAATTATTTACAACAGTGATCCAGAGGGCAAAGATACTTTAGTTACTTAGTGACACAAGTGCTGACAAGGGTAATCTGTCTTGAATTTTCAGTCCCTACATCTACGTTCTAACCAGGCACCAAGTTATCATCTGGAAATGAAAGGTTACAACTAAGAATAGCTTCGAAAGGAGGCTTTTTCTGCATCTTTGAAAATACATGTATAAATAGTGAAAGTGAATGTGAGCAAAGCCATGTAGAACAACAAGAATGACCTTTTGACCAAATAATGAGATCCAATGGAGTAGGAATAGGTGACAATCAGTGAGCAATAAATCATGGTTTAACAGTGTGTTCTGCCAGGGAAATCTTTATTCGAGAGGCACTTAATAAAACCAATATCAGACGACATGATGTTTGTCATGTTTGTCACGTAGGCATTCTGACATGACAAGACAGACACGAGCAGAGGCACACCTCAAATGCTGTAGGAATTGTTCTGCTGTTGACAGAGACAACTTTGGTCCTTCGTAATTTTTGTATTAATGTGAAATATCTAATTGACTGCAACCAGCGGATTGAACACTTCAGTATCGGGTATGGCTTCCTTTGGCCTTCACAACAGTTGCCATTCGGTTTGGCAAGGAGTCGTAGAGTTTATTGATGTAGTCATCAGGAATGGCATAAAAGGCGGTCTGACAAGCATTCCACAGCTCCCCGAGGTTCCTTGGCTTGGTTTTCCAGGTTTCCTCCTTCAGTTTGCTCCTATACCTGCTCAATGATGTTCATGTCTGGAGACTGTGCTGGCCAACCTAAAAGAACCTTGATCTTCTTCAGCTGAAAAAATTTCTTGGTGGAGGCTGAAGTGTGGCAAGAAGCTCCATCCTGCTGGAAGATCTGACCTTTCTTGTGGTTGGGAATGTAGGCTGATGTAAGAATCTGTTGGTATTTGACGCTGTCAATGTTGCCATCCACCCTGCAGATCTTTGTACCACCACCATGTCTGATGTAACCCCACACCATTATTTTTCCACCTCCAAACTTGACAGTCTTCTGGGTGTATCTTGGATTAAGATGGGTGCCACTTGGTCGGCGACAGTGCTGGCGATGTTTTGGGTGTAGTTCAATTGATGATTCATCAGAAAAGTCAACTTTTTGCCACATTTTTTCAGTCCACCCATTCTGGAGACTGTGAGCTTTGGCAAACACTACCCGATTTTTTAGCTGCCTCTTATTCAGTGAAGGTTTCTGTGCAGCAATGCGGCCATTTAAACTGTGACGGACAAGAATCCGGCGTGCTGTTCTGGCAGAGACAGGTTTCAATGTTGTCCAACGCTGCTGAAGCTCTGTGGAGGTTGAAAATGGATTAGCCTTTGACTGTCTGACCAACATGTTGTCTTCTCGAGCAGTAGTTTTGCGGGGTCTTCCAGACCTGGGTTTGTCATGAACTTCACCAGTCTCTTGGAAATGCTTACGGATCCTCTATACTTGCCGCTTTGACACATTGAAAATGGTTGCAACCTCAGCAGGCTTTTTGGACTTGAGGTTCTTGATGATGAGCAGCTTCGTTTCCGGCAGGATTTTCGGCATGTTGTCATTTGCTGTACTGGCACTCCAGTTGTGGTCCACTGTTCCACATGTCTGCTTTTATACCTGATTTTGACTTGAGTCAGGCCAATCAGGGCCTTGTGAATTTTTGAAAGCCAATAATGTATGAAGGGAACAATGCGACAAGACTTTTGTCCAGCTAAAAATAGGCCTATTTGCCCTTATTATGTTACAGGTCCAAAAATGTTTGATTAAATGTTATGTAACTGATACTGAAGAAAATAACAACCATTGGGACTATTTTGAGACATATACCGTGGTTACACTACATAAAAATACCCGTGTTTTTCCAGACCCGTGTCAAACCCGTGTGTACAAAAATCCCGGCGAGAGGTCACACTACTGCACTGTAGTTCAAGTAGCCCGGCGACAGTTGCGCTGCAAACATTGACTCTTCGGTCATTTCTGAATTGGCACACATTGTCGGAGGCGTGAAAACGACGCCAATTAATGGCTGCGCCATCTGTCGCCGTGCGAAGAACTAATGAACACACGGGGATTTCAAAATGAAATGGTCCATGGACCATGTGCCCACCGGGTTGGACATAATAGTCCAATGACAGAGGGAGGTACATATCAGTTATGAGCAATCTCGGTCAAGTCATTCCCAGGTAGGACTTTGATAGCATGCCTAGCTTCAGACTCTCGGTTTTCGTCAGTCTGAAGATTAATCCGCTGGGGTTTGTGGGTCAGAATCTGCCGGTGAGTCCGGACACCTGGGGCCTTATTCATCAACGGTTCGTAGCACTTACGTATTCGTAACCCTTTCGTAAGTATACCAAATGGTATTCACTAAAGCCACGTAAAGCATTTAAGTAATGCGTAAATCCCCTATTTATCAAGCACACTTAAGAATTTCGTACGTTTGTCGCGTAAGTGATTAAAATCACTTACGCGGTATTCACCAAGCTTACTTAAGCCCGACACTTAAGGTCGATCTATAGACTTTTTTGCCAACTGCTGGCAATATGCGCGGCTGACTGCTCCTATTGTTGTCAGTCAATCTTGGCATTCAGTGGTCCGCTGATCATAAACTGATCATAGTTGGCAGAAAATCCGGACGGAGTATGAACCACCCCCGTTTCCACAGGCGCGTTTCACGCTGCGTTGTGCGTCAAATATCTTGTTATTATTGCTTCCAAACAATAAGCGAAGCGTCAAAACGCGGCGTAGAACGCTCATGTGGAAACGGGCCTTGGTTCTTAGTTTGCATAAGGAGGGTAAGTATAACACAACGCAGCAGAGGAGGGCATCTCTGCTTATACAGTGCGATCCACCAACAAGACCACCTATAGGCCTTGGACACAAAAAAAACGGTATCTGAAACAAGAGCAAAATGCTACGAAACCTAACCGACTATACGTAACTTTAAGAATCTCGTAAGTACTTCTCTGACACTTACGACTGCTTGATGAATACCACGTAAACCACTACGTTTAAGTTACGATAGGACTGATTTACGTTATTACGGTAACGCACGTTTTACTCCATCGCGCCAGTGTTTTCTGAAAACAATCAAAGCACGACCTTCTTTCATGCAGGTGGCCTCCTGCGGCATACTCCTGCAAAGTGCTGCGCCATCATCATGGCATTACTGCTGTATTGCACACTATTTCGCCTCGTAGAAAAGCAGCTTAAAGCGGTTTTTTCCACGGTACAATATTACTGCACAATATGGGGCCCAAAACAGGTGTCATATGCTTCTGCATAATGGATGGAAGAAAGAGTGGGAATAATTTGGCCCATTTTGATCCTTACTGCACGTGGACAGGCCGCTTAGGCTCATTCACCAAACCCTCTTAAACTTTTAAGTAATTCTTACGAAATCTTCCTGAATACGACGTACGGAAATGCGTACGTATTACTTAAGAATTTCTTACGTATTTATACTTACGACGGCTTGATGAATAAGGCCCCAGGTGTGCCCAGGATGATGCAACGATTCTGTAGACGATTTTATCAGTGTCACCACTAAGAAAAAAATAATTAACCAGTTGTTCTTTGTAGAAATTTGGAAAAGTCAACATAATTTTCTAAGAAAAGGAAAACAAAAAAAGAAAAATAATGATAAAACATTATGACCACACGGGAAACGAACCCTCGACCTCAGGGATGTAAGCCCAACATCTTTGCAATGTGCCAATCAACACACTGAAGACAATGGTAGAGTATTTGTCACCTTGGTTCCGTAAATACGGCCAGCTCGACGTTTAAGCCCAATTTTGCGTACTGTTCAGCGAGCCGGGCTTGATAAATAGCCACTTCGTTAAAAAAATTGGACCTAGCCCTACTAGGCCTAGCCTAGGCCTATGAAAAATATTTTATCATCAGACAGCAGAGGCCAACATTTCATCATTAACTGTGAAAGATGGGGTCACTGGACCCCGTCAAAGGAAAAAAATTGCCCAGTCTAAAAATATCATTTTAGATCTGCTGCCCACAGTCGCACTGTCCGAGTTACGGTGCAGAAATAATACATCACCGTCACGGTACGAATAATCAGTCTCCACGCACTATTCCCACCGTGACGGTGTAAATAAGAGCTATTCCTGCACTATTCACACCGTCACGGTACGAATAAGAACCGGCGGCGCACTATTCACACCGTCACGGTACGAATAAGATCTGGTTTGGCGTTATTTGCACCGTCACGGTACGAATAGCCCCGGCCTTTTTGGAATGAAGAGATTAAGAGATACTGGAGCTGCAACCTGCACACTCCTATAGCGAAAGTAAAAGATGAATAGATAGAAGGAAAAATGGGAGTAAAAGCCGAGGTGAGCGACCCCTGCGAACTCACTGGCCAGAGTATGGAAATGAGAATGGGCAATAGGAGAACTAGGTCCTAGCGGCCGCACGCCACTCAACCTGGTAGGAAAATTGGTAATGAGGGGAACAAAGAAAATGTGAAGTATGCCTCATACCAAACTTGGCGGGTACTGCCACTCAAGCTGGAAAAGGTATTGGTAGTATGCCTGAGGGGAGCTATGCGGTTATCAGAACTCAGCACCGGGTGGTTAGACCATGACGGCCCTGAGGGGTGATGGTTTTAAGGGTCAACGACGTCCACGGCAATTTTGATCAGCGGAGGGGCGTCTCATTCAGACATGTCTCCAGTATGTTGAGCATCAGGCCCCGTATGCACAAAAAATCCTTATATTAAGTGTAAGATTATCCTTAACCTCGTAAAAGAATTCTTAGCTGAGTAAATCCTTCAAGTGGTATGCACAAAGCACCTTACGAATTTCCTGAGCTGAGAATTTTCTTAAGTAATACGAATTTCCTCAACTCAGTAGGATTTCTCTTAGGCCTAGAGCTAAATTTAGCCTGTGCTGCATTAGCCAATAGAATTCACTGTTACAATAGCTCACACTGGGAATCCCTGTTTCAAGAGCACATGGTTGCACACGTTAAGCATTTCCTTAAGTAATAGGAATTTTCTCAACTCAGTAAGATTTCTCTTAGTAAGGCAGGAACTGCGAGGCTTCTGTCAATCTATCTGCAGCAAGAAGATTGATATCAAATGAAGAGTATACCCGTTCTATCAAAGTGAAATCCCCTCACCAAGCCAAAATCAAAAGGATTTTCACTGTCCCGAATTATCATTGATACCCGTACCACCCTCCGACTTCATTATCTTCAGTGTAACCAACAATAATAAGAGCTATGGAGAAATGATGCTGCTCTACATCTTTGAATAGGTCAAAGACACAATTTCTGTATTTTTTGCTGGAAATAAGGACAAAATTTTCACTTAAGAAACTTGATGAGGTACCTTAAAGTTAAGGATATTTTAAAGAAAATTCTCATCTTAAGATGCTTTGTGCATACCACTCAGGTTAAGGATGATTACTTAAGGGAATTCTTTGGGAAATTCTCAAAAAATTACACTTAAGATGTTTTGTGCATATGGCCCCAGGTCCTTGACAGAGTGTTGTGGCAGTTTGAAGTGAGCAGTATCGAGCATTCTAAGTGTCGCCTCGTGACGATCAGTGACGTCACTTGGCTTTTCGCGGCGGAGCGCTTTGGTCGGTTGTTTGTCAGGCTCCGTTTTTTCGAGGTAAATATCTTCGATTCCTCCGAAATGTTTCCCGATTTTGAGGAGGTTAAATGAGAATAAGATTATTGAGGAAGGATTATGTGGAATATGGGAGGAAAATGTTTTCCGATTTTAATTGGAGAGGAACGTGCTCTGGGAGAGGACTGAGAACATGTCAGGGACATGTACATGTAGGCCATGCCAGGGGCATGCGCAGGAATTACCATCGAGGCGATGGAAACATGTCAGGGACATGCACAAATCCAAAGTGGTGTGACGTCAATGGTCACGTGAGGTTCAGAATTATTCAGTTGGTTTTGGAAGCTCCGTGTGGACGGACGCACTGCCAAAGTTGATTAAAGATGGAAAGGCGTATGCCGATGACACGGACCCAGAGATGATGAAGAAGGAACGAGATGAGAGGGTTAACTCTAAGAACCGGGACAACAGTGAGTAATCATTGAGTTGTTAAATACCTTCAGTTTGCCTCCTGTCTTTCCAAGGATTGGGTCGATTGTTCCTACCTTCATGGTTGAATTGTCAGATTATAACACTGCCTCATGCCTTCCAGGTGTTGAGACAAACATGAAATATTTTGAGGAAATGAAGAAAGGAAGTGACATTGGCACGAAGTTCTGCATCCGTGCAAAGATTGATATGTCGTCCGATATTGGCTGCATGAGGGACCCGACCATCTTCCGATGTAAGACTGAGCCTCATATTCATACTGGAGACAAGTTCAAGTGAGTATCTTACACATATTGGTAGATTGGATCAGCCATGTTTGGGTTATTGATTGATGATCTGAGTGAAAATACTGGTTCCACTACTTGGTATCTCTTCTATAGGTCATGCTCTCACACCCTCATATCCTTGCCTTCCAGGGCCTACCCCACGTACGATTTTGCCTGCCCGATTGTCGACAGTGTCGAAGGTGTCACTCATACTCTGAGGACCACTGAGTACCATGATAGAGACGCCCAGTATTACTGGTTCATTGATAACCTTGGTAGGTAGAGTACAACGTTCTGAACAAATCGTCACTCTCTAACCTTTTGTCATTTCGAATCGTGCTATTTTCACAAACCATATTCACTAATTTCCATCAATACTCTTTTTCTTTCAGGTCTACGTAAGCCTCATATCTGGGAGTACAGCCGTCTTAACTTACAGAACACCTGCCTATCAAAGAGAAAGTTGACGTGGTTTGTCCAGCAGGGCCTAGTTGATGGTTGGTAAGCGTCACTCTCCATTGTGAAGGTGGAACTGTAAAATAAAGACCTTCCCTTCTGAGATTGAGGTTCAAAGCTTTGGCTCATACATTCTTCTCTGATCTTCATGTCCATTCCCTTCTCATACTTCTGTCTGTTTCCAGGGACGACCCTCGTTTCCCAACTGTCAGAGGTGTGTTGAGGCGTGGCATGACGGTGGAGGGACTCAAACAATTCATCGTCTCCCAGGTAAGACATCAGATCATCGACTCCAAATACTGCTTCTCACTTACTGTTTTGTTATCGTTTACATGTATGACCTCATTGGTGATTTGAATCTCTTCCTTGGTACAGGATTGATCGTACTCTGAAAACGATACTCTTGGATTCCAACTGAAATTTGCTCCATTGTTCAGAAATGGCCATCATTTCATCCATGTCGGTAATGCCCTCTCCATAAATGATATTTTCTCCATTCCAGGGAGGATCAAGATCAGTTGTCATGATGGAGTGGGATAAGATATGGGCGTTCAACAAGAAGGTTTGTACTCATCTTCTTTGTTTGATAGTGACCATCAAACATGGAAATGCTCAGCTGTTCCTCACAACTTCGTCTTCAGGCTGGTTGATTCCGGCCAGAATTCCTGTCTGGTTATCGGGGGACAGGTCTACAGGATGTGTTCAGGCATTAGCTCACCACCTCCACGTTCATGTGTGTATTATAGCTAACTGTTTAAGTTTTGTTTGTTCCCTGTTTCCAGGTGATCGATCCCATAGCTCCAAGGTTCACAGCCCTTCTAAAGGAGAAACTGGTTCCTGTCCATGTTAATGGGGCAATAGTCTCCTCCAGCAAGGCACAGAAACACCCCAAGGTAAGAGAGTCATTCATTAAGCCAGTGGTCAGTCAGTCTCAGGTCGGGTCCAGTGAAGATATCAGAGTGAGGGGTCCTCCAAAGCTTTGACTCAGTAGACCCAGAGCATTGCCCTGGTGAAGGCACAAGCCCATTCACCTTGACTTTCATTATTTGATCTTCAAAACAGTCTGTAACCTCTTTTTCAGAATGTTGACATTGGAATGAAGGACGTATGGACATCACCCACTGTGTTTATAGATGGCGCTGATGCTGAGACTCTCCATGTTGGTGAGAATGCAACATTCATCAACTGGGGCAACTTACTGATCAAGGAGATAAAGAGGTAAGGATATCTTTCGGATCTGCCGCGACTAACGAACTCAGATGCACTGATATTCGCTGTGGTTGCAGGCTTTTAAGCTTTTACATGAATTTGACCCTTGTTGAAATTTTGAGCCATGACACCAGAGCCGTATTTTCACCTCTGTAACCCTCCCTTCCAGGGATGCTGCAGGTGAAGTGGAGTCCATCTCTGCGGACTTGAATCTCGACAACAAGGACTTCAAGAAGACCGTCAAGTTGACATGGCTACCCAACACGGACAAGTGTCCCCTGACCCCGGCCCTCTGTGTCCATTTTGACCATATCATTACCAAGGGGATACTTACCAAGGATGACAACTTCAAAGATTATGTCAACTATGATTCAAAGGTCAGTGTCATCGGAAGTTGCATACAAATGTGTGCTTTTGTATCGTTAGGAATCCAAGGTTTTTGCTTGGCATACTTCACCATAGCAGTCTAGTCCAGCAGGCCTATTCCACCATAGCTACTCCTCGGATTACTTCGGCCAAGTTTTAGTACCTTATCACGACACGGTCAATCTGACTTCTTTCCTTCATCATTTCAGAAAGAGTTCATGATGGTAGGTGATGCTGACCTGGCGTCTCTGAAGAAAGGAGACATCATCCAGCTACAGAGGCGGGGATATTACATCTGTGATCAGCCGTATGAACCAATCAGGTCAGTGTGATTTCCAAAACTCAGCATTCACGCCGATTCCACTGCCTGGTTTGGGCCTGAACTGAACTGATCAATGTCAAATGCGATAGAGTGTCTGCAGCATGGAGTGACTAGCACTGGCAATAATGGGAAAGGGGTCCAGAGAAATCAAACTTACCATCTCAATACAATGAAGGGCTGCTGGTTGAGCTAAACAAACAAAAGAGGTTCTATTTCCATTTCAGTCGGTACACAGGTCAAGCGACTCCTTGTGTTCTGTTCAACATCCCTGATGGCCATACGAAGGAGATGCCTACTGCTGGATCCAAACATAAAGAGGCTGCATCTGACAAGGAGGTGAGATGATGTCATCCTTGATAAAGATGTGTCTCAAATAAATGTGTGTTTTGCTGTCAGCTCAGGCAGTCGTGCAGTGGCTTCGGGAGTTGAGGAGCTCATGGTTTCACTTGTCAGATATGTGAGTCGCTCTGGCAAAACCAGATGCTTGTCGCTCAAAAGTTGAGCCTCAACAAACTAAGATGACAGCAGGAGAGAATGAAAGAAATAGATTCTGTCAGATTTCATAATAGGCAGACAATATTGAAACTGACAAACATTTGGTCTCAACCTGCCAAGGTACATATAAGAGTGGCGAGCGTCTGGTTTTGCCAGAGCGGCTCGCATATAACCCAGACAGGTGAAAGTGGAGTTTTCGCAAAGCCCCCGAAACGCCAAAGCGAACGCCAAACCCATTGTTCGATGCTACGAAGAGAGCACCGAACAAAAAGACAGCGTTGGCATTTCGGGGGTTTTGCGAAAAGTCTGTACTGAAGGATAACATATACCTGTATTCCACAGGATACTCCCCATAGAATTCAAACTGAGACCTCTGACTCCAATTCCAGAACCACTATTGTGAATTGTGATCAAGATTGTGATCCTTTCTTGTCTTGTTCTCACAGAAAGCTCAGAGCAAGAAGGGGAAGGCAGCGGAGAAAAGCCCTCAGGATGAGCTCCCTCCGTCAAAACCAGGAATAACTGCCGCAGAACTGAACCTCAAGATCAGTGACCAGGGTAATATCATTAGGAAGATGAAAGCAGAGGGAGCCACCAAGGTAGGACGTCTTGATTTACACTTCTTTCTTGGCTAAAGGCACTGCTCTACCTGGGCTTTTCTCATGCAAGGTGATTCTCTGTGGGTAACTCAAGTATCAGAAACTTGGGCAGTCAGTTGTGTCATTGTTATCAGCCTGCAGCATACATGTAAGCTGTAAGAAAACCAGCAATGGTGAAAGGCCCATTGAGAGCCAACTTGCACAAGAATACGCGCAGGTAGAGGCCTTTAGGAGTTGATTCTGACAGAGCGGGGTGCTCTACATGTATGCATGCTGTTGTTGTTGTAATCCTGTCACTCATGCCAGTGCTGCCCCCTTCAGTCAGGAGCAGGATGTGCTTTAGTTTGGACTCGACGCCTCAACTGTCCCCCTTCATATTCCCAAGCTGTAGGTAGTTCCTAGTTGCACCACTGGCTTTTTTAACCATCCTGGTTGTGAGGAAATGCACTGAAAATCAGGAAATATTGTGTTGATTTTCCATGGTGTTGGCATTTGATACATGTACCCCAGGCCTATCACTGGACATCATCATAAAAAATGTTGCCACTTCAAGTTTCTTCACATTATTGACAAGTATGGAACGAGTTTAGAATCCCCGATCAGTGCCCCCCAAAAGGTCATCGATAGATGGAATAAGCTGCATTGTGCAATAGGATTTCCATTGTGTGCCACTGAGTAACGTCACTTCCGATCGGGGATTCTAAACTTTAGCCACAAGTATAAGTGATGTTACCTTGTGACTTATCTTCAGAAATGACATTGACTATGCATGGAATAATACTGTAGGTGTACAGGAGCAGTTGGTAGAAAATGCAGGTTGACCTGCACACAATATAGTACGGGTATTTGCAATACAGCCCATCTGAATTCACCATTCATGCCATTGGACACTAACCCTATGAACCTGCAACCTACACTTGTAGCGTTTTGATGAAACAAAAATAAAATTGCTCTTGTTCATGTCACATTTCATTGACTCACCCTGTATAAAAATTGTATTGTCCTGCATCTCTTTATACTGTGCTAAAAATAACCTTATCTGAACCTTGAATGGGTTTAAATTACCACCATTTACACCACGTGACCTGTCCTACATTCCTTACACCAATCACATTGTGGTGTATTTTAGAATGAACACATGTGTGAGCTATCAGAGCCACGTAGTCAGCTGGCTCTGTGTTGGTGGAGCACTGATTTCATCGGGTAAAATCGCCATCTATTTTATAAATGAAGAGATCTTTTCTATTGTTGTGTATTGATTCATCAGGCATATTGTGATTATGATTGAGTCAGGGCAAGTGGTGACCACTTGATCTTCAGGAGTTGTCTGAAATCTTCCTCTTTCATTAGCGGGTACTACACAGTGTCTTGGTTAGAACACTCTATACATGATGTCATGTGTGTATTAGTGGATACAGGCACTGAAAGAAACAAGATATATGTTCTCCAATTCCATAAAATGTCAATTTTCATGGATGTCGCTCACCTTATTCATGTATCCATTGTACACACACTACATGTCTAGTGCCGATGTACACTATCAAATTTTTCATCCAATATTTTGGAAATTCAGATTTCGGGCCTTTTGCTATTATTGGAGCTTCAATGGTCAATGGAAAAGCCTGCATGTAGGCCTTATTATTGAGCATATTCAGAAAATTGGATGAAAAATTTTATGGTGTACAGCAGGCATAAAGTCACGTCGAAGTGTGACACTTAGGCCACATTTTTTTAAAAAATGGTGATCGTCCATTTCTCGGGGAGGAGGTGGGTAGGGGGAGGTGTTTTTTTTTTTAAATTTTTTTTACAGTGAATTGGCATGAAGAATGAGTCAATGGTAACAACCAAATGCCTTGAAATCGCGTCCTTTGTATCCCAGGTGCGATATGAACTGAACAACAAGTGATGTCAGTGGTCAAAATATATGTAAAAGGGCAAGTTGAACGTTTTGGGGGGAAAAAATAGA
>NMRB01002753.1:78417-90500 GCA_002633025.1 Notospermus geniculatus
CGGCGATATCGATCATTAAGTTGAGACTTTTCCTTCTAGGACAAAGCTGCCATCAAAGCCGAGGTCGACGTTCTCTTGAGTTTAAAGGCCAAGTACAAGGAAGTAACTGGAATGGACTGGAAACCAGGAAAGAATCCACTCCCGGTGCCGGCCCCGCCGACGGAGACGACAACAGGGGGCGCCACTAATGAGGGGTCTGTCGACAGTAAGCAAGCACAAGAATTGAAGGCTGAAATAGAGGCTCAGGGCAATAAGGTCAGGGTCCTGAAGACAAAAGGGGCTGACAAGGTAATGGAACTAATTTCTCACTGGTACTTCTTTTGTTTGTGACCTTGTTTTGGTACCCTTATGCATGAGGTGCCACTTTTGGCTGTTAGAGTGGCGTTGGAGGACACAGGGCCACCTGTCACCTGTAAGGTGCCGGGTTCGATCCCCGTCAGGTACGCTCTTCATGTGACCGAGTGCGACCGTCTTCGATAGTGCAAGTTTCTCTGGCCGCTCCGGTGTCCTCCTACATCAAATTGGCCCAATGTTGTCTACAGAACTAAGAATGCTGTATTTGTCTCTTAGCTCTCTATTCAATACAGTGGAACCTCTCTTAATGGACACCTCTGCCAGGGGGACACCTCTCTATTAAGGACACCAAAGTTCAGTCCCAAACTGGTCATTGCTATTCATTTGACCTCTGTAATCAGGACACTTCTCAGTTAAGGACACCATATGCCAGTCCAGAAGGTGTCCTTAATAGAGAGGTCCCACTCTATTTGAAAGGATGGCACATTTAATGGTGGCAACTGCAAATTGAAGAATCCAGAGTTAAATTTTAATGGTTTATTTTGCCTCCTAGGGAGAAGTACAGAAAGAGGTCGACATCCTTCTGAAGCTGAAGGGCAAGTACAAGGACTTAACTGGTGTTGATGTGACCCCAGGTGGTGGTGGAAAGAAGGGCAAGAAAGACAAGAAACAACAACAACAACAAGAGAAGGTTCAGCAGACAAAGAAAGAGGCCGAGGAACAGCAGCAGAGGGAGGTCAAGAAGGTCACAAGGTGGGGATGTATTACTGTCTTTCAGTTTGAATGATTAACTATGAAGTTAGCGTGGATTTGTCCTGGTCACATGTTTGTTTTTGGGAGGGACCTGGCTCTTACTTAGCCGGGCCTAGTGTTTGTAAACATGGATGAAATGAACATTTCTTGTTCTGTTTCAGGCTTGGTCTGGAGGTGAAGAGGGAGGAAAACTTATCAGAATGGTACACACAGGTAAGTGGTAGTATTTCCTCTCATCAGATGGCACCACCAGAGGGGGTCTAAGACATATCTAGGGGTACATGACCTTCACCATCCTCCGAGAGCAGAGGTTTTTACCTCGCTCCTCTTCATCCACTCGTACAAACTTTGTGTGCAACAGTATGAAGAGGAGCAAGACCAAAGCCCTGCTGTGGGAGAATAGACCATCACTAGATTGTCTACTCCTGCAATATGCCATAGTCAGTCAAATTTCAGTCAATCTGACATACCGTACCCTTTGTTTTCTAGGTGATTCAAAAAGCCGAGATGATAGAGTACTACGATGTCAGCGGTTGTTATATCCTGCGTCCGTGGTCGTATGGTATCTGGGAGCGTATCCAAGCCTGGTTTGACAAAGATATCAAGAAGATCGGGGTAGAGAACTGCTACTTCCCGATGTTTGTATCTCAGCAAGCGTTGCAGAAAGAAAAGGATCATATAGCTGATTTTGCTCCAGAGGTACGTGATCTTTCAGTGGAATGTCGCTACGCAGTATTTCTTAGCCTTACTAATACCTGATTACAAGGTTCATTTTCTTCAAATCTCGCAATCTTTTCAGGTTGCCTGGGTGACCAAATCTGGCCAATCAGAGTTGGCCGAACCCATTGCCATTCGTCCGACCAGTGAGACAGTCATGTACCCAGCTTATGCCAAATGGTTAAAGTCACATCGTGATCTGCCTATTTTACTGAACCAGTGGTGTAATATTGTGAGATGGGAGTTCAAGCATCCACAGCCATTCTTGAGGACGAGAGAATTCCTGTGGCAGGAGGGACACACAGCACATGCAACAAAAGAAGAAAGTTCTGAATTTGTAAGTCTTACAAGAAATTGCTTGGCTTGTGTCATGCAGAAGGAACCTGTGTTTCAGTGCATTGCTGTGACTCTTATATGAAGATTGAGCCTAGCCAGCAATCAAACTCACAACTCCAGAGGTGACAAGTGCCAATAATTCCGGTATGCCACTCTGACAACCCTGGTATACATTAATGTGGGGCTTTTATATTGGTGTTTTCAATGGCACCCTCAAAACACTTTCACATTACCCTGCTATACACGTAAGTCTGTACAATCCGGATCAAGCTCCATTTCTGAGAAGTGTTCAGTTTCGGCTGCCACGAAGGCAACTAGACTATACACATATGAGCATTTCTGCCAGCAAGGTACCCTTCTATTCACCTTGATGGTGTACCATTGAGGTATCCAGAATATCATGCTGATAGTGGGGACTGAACTTGGACCTTCAGATTGCCAGGCAGAGACCACGACACTCCTACATTTAAGCAAACCTGTTGACTGCTTGCTGACTGATGCTCTGTTCATCTTTCCCAGGTTCACACCATACTTGAGCTCTATGCCAAGGTCTACGAGAAACTACTCGCCATCCCCGTCGTCCGGGGACGTAAGACGGAGAAGGAGAAATTCCCTGGTGGTGACTTCACGACGACCGTCGAGGCGTACATCTCAGCCAGTGGACGTGCAATACAGGTAGGTTAAAGAGGAGTGGAATATAGGGTCAAGTTTGGTGAAGTCTCTAATCTGTTGGTCATCTGAAACTGTGTTCCATCTTCAAGTTATCCTTATTCCAGTCATTGAGAGAGCAGTGCAGTTTGCTGAACTTGTGGAATGAAATTCTTCTAAATGTGTTACAAGTTGTGGATGTCTGCCAGTCACTCTGCCTCTGCTGGCATTGTACTCTGTGGGTCAACGACCGACCAGAGATCTCTGTTCTTTCTGTAATCAACTCATTCTCTCACATGCATTCATTTCTAGGGTGCCACTTCCCACTACCTCGGTCAGAACTTCTCCAAGATGTTTGAGATCGTGTTTGAAGATCCTGAGACAAGTGAGAAGAGATTTGTCCACCAGGCGTCGTGGGGTTTGACAACAAGAACAATCGGTGTGGTGTGTATGGTTCATGGAGACAACGCAGGACTGGTGCTGCCACCTAATGTGGCGAACCTTCAGGTAAATAAGATGTACTGTTGTAGAAAATATTCAGTTTTAGATAAAAGATTTTCAGTAGTTTGTTTCATTCACACACACATACTTGTGTAATTCAGTGATAGATGGCAGCACTGCTCTAGTTGGTCAGTGAAAGGGTAAGAGTCCATTCTTTACTTTTACAATTCAGGGGATTTCACACTTTTATACCTCATACTTTCTGTCTGTAGGTGATCATTGTCCCATGTGGCATCACAGCCAGCAGCACTGACGATGATCGTAACAAGCTGCAGGCAGCCTGTGAGGAGATGAAGAAGATGTTGATGGATGCTGACATTCGAGCGAAGGGCGACTATCGTGATAACTACTCCCCGGGATGGAAGTTTAACCACTGGGAACTCAAGGTATGGCAGGTCAAAGTTATCACCATCATTAATACAGTTAGCTGTTGGCTTATGGTGCTGATGGTGGCTGGGAGATGGCATGTCCCTCAAAACGTAATCAATATGGAACTTTCAGATCTGATGTGAGTGACAGGTGTTGGCCTGAAGCTCAAAAGCTCTGCTATATCATCACAATAAAGATACAATTGTGTCACGACCGAGCGGATGTCGTGCTTATTTGGGAAAAGAGTAGCGTGACTGCAGACAAAAGGAAGGAAAACCAGATCTCCTGAACACAATAAACAGAACCAATAAACTCATAACCACTCAAGAATTAATATTTACCACATTTATTGTTCACTCGTTTCCATCTAAAACAAAACACACAAGGTGTGAACTATACAACAGCAGCAGGGTGTGAGACCATGGGATTGCCCTCGATGATCTGATTCAACCGCTGTGCGTCTCAGGTTTTGTAGTGACAACAAACGCACGTGCCAGTCTAACAATAGCACAGCGGAAGAATCAGATCGGCAATGACGTCACACATATGAATATTCGCAAATAATTAATATTACACATTACATCTTCATTCTATGGCGCCAAACACTATTCCTAAGATAATTCAACATAGATAACTACATATTATTATTATTTTTACGAACGGAACACTGGGGTGAAATGATGGAACTACATCGGACTACTTTCGTAAATGTATTTATGCTAATGAGGTAAGATTGTTTATATGCGCGGCGAGGATGAATTCACAAATTGGTAGAAACGGTCGTACAAAAGCAGCAGAATCACAGAAATGAGTACAGATATATTTATAAAAACTGAGCGGGAATAAATTAGAATAGCCAAGGAATAAAAGCACACTGCAATAAATAGATAGATGTTCAGATAAGATGAATAAAATGACTTTGAAAAGAAGATGAAAGATCGTAGGTTAGCGACTGAGATGACGGTTGGAAATGCAGCGCCGTGCATTCACAATGCATGAAGCGGGTGAAGCACGGCAGTGAATAATTATGTAGATTAATGCACATGAGCAAGCCTATACGAGAATAATGAGAACAATAAAGGAATTCGAGATGAGATAGAGTGTAAGTGAACCTAAAATGAAAGAGATACTATAAAAACCAGGAGAAACGTAGAATTAAGGGTCGATTAGTACTGGTAGAAGTATTTGATAAGAAATATGCGCATAGCTAGACTACTAGACTAGTTAAAGAAGAGTAGACAGATTACATGTAGATCAAATAGTATAGTACACCCAGTGATCCAATTAGATAGAAGTTAGAGGTAAAATATTATATAATCAATTATACTAGTACATTACAACAGGGCATTACACTTGTACTAGCTGCTGCCATCTTGATAATGCACTATGTTACTGGTTCCAGGGTGTCCCGATCAGAATCGAGTTAGGCCCACGAGATATCAAGAACAAGCAGTTGGTCGTGGTGAGACGAGACACGATGGAGAAAGTGACGATAAACCACGATGGGTTTGTTAGGAAGATTGCCGATCTGCTGGAGACTATACAAGCTGATATGTATGACAGGTGAGTACCGGGTATTCGTGTGCTGTCAAAGTTCAGTCCTTAGATCAACTTTGCTCTGGTAACTCAGCTCAAATTTCTGTCTGTACTTGTCATTTATTCATTATACGGTACCATGATTATTTTCAGAGCGAAGAAGGACCTGGATGATCACATTGTTGTCGTTCAGTCCTGGGACGATTTCTGTGATTCACTTGAGAACAAGAAGATAATCATGGCGCCATTCTGTGGTGACATCCCGTGTGAGGAGAAGATCAAGAAGGACAGTGCCAAGTAAGTAACGATCTATGGGATGTTTGACACTGGATGTGGGTCACAGATCTCTGAAGCTGATTCACCCTACGATCGCCTGTAGACACATTAGTGAGATTGAGCTCCATGTCGAGTTAGCTGTGATTCCTTGTCCTCACACCAGGGGCTTATTACGTGTACGAATCTCTTATCCCATTCTGTATGCCTCAACATTTGCCCTCTGGTCCGTGAGTTCTCATTCTGATATTTTCTCCTCCAGAGATGTGGTTGTCGAGGAAGGTGCCCCGGCGATGGGAGCCAAGTCGTTGTGTGTCCCGTTCAAACAGCCAGGAGAGATCAAGGACGGCATGAAATGTGTCCATCCAGACTGCAACAAGAAACCACAGTTCTACACTCTGTTTGGGAGGAGTTACTAGGTGCCCACACTGAAAACTACAAGTTCTACACTTGGAAGAAGTTCAAAGAAAAGCCTACTTCTCCATCCAGTGCCACCTCAGTACATTGTACTATACTATTAAGTTGACTCTGTGCATATTCAGACTTTAATAAATATCAAGAAGTCAACTTCCAGAATCTTGCAAATTTTCGACCACAACTTAAGTGGGGTCTTCCTCAAGGCACTTTTCAGTTGGAGAGACCAGTTGGGTCTTTTCTGGTCTCTCCAACTGAAAATTTGCAAGATTCTGGAAGCTGACTTCTTGATATTTATCATTTTGTGTGTCAACTTTTGTGCTTTCTCGTTCTTTGGACATATTCAGACTTAAGTGAGATATCCTGACATGTACACTACTCATTGGGCCTACCATTGGTGGCTTGTTACCTTATACATTGCATGGATTTGGATCGTTTAACCTTTGGTTCTTGCTTGACAATGCTGTAAAATCATGCAAGTTTCCCCGAGTGTATTTCCTTTGTCCAGTTGTTGACCTCTTTAAGAGACATGTAGAAAATTCCATTTGCCTCAAGATTCAAATAAAGATATATACTTAAATTTTGAGTTATTGTGAAGTTCATCAACTGTAGGCCTAATATGCTTCAGAGGGTGGGGATTCAGTGAATTCCCCTGTGGTACCCCTTGATGCACACATGCCCCCCTTGGCTGTGACTGACTTCAAGATGTCCATCTTTCAAACTTCGCGGCACCTCAATTCAATTTAGTCAGTCAAAGTGGACAGTCTCTGGTTGTGAGTAGAGTTACCGGGTAAGTGACATCACTTCCTTCCTATGACAGTGGGCAATTTCTTTCAAACTTCCTAGATGCAATCTCTTATTGCACTCAATCGGAGAAAAATTGGAAATTGAATTGACGGAAAGTAGCGATTGTCACGAGAGCTTTTCATCTTGTTTATTATTGTGACAATGTCACGGCTGATGTCGAGCAAATTGCTTTGATTTCTATAATCTAAATTCATGGGGACATGATGACATCATTAGATGATCTGTCATTACATGGAATTTATTATGCTAATAATACCAAGATAGCCTCATAATTCAGAAAAATGACATCACCTGTCTCTGAACAGGAGCGCCATCTTTCGTCTAGCAGACAAACTAACGACCCCGATCGTCAATAACGCGAGATTTGGTGCGTGACCTTGCGAGAAGGTATTTTGGCAACACTACCGGGAGCGTATACACGCAAAACGTAGAATTAAGGGTAGATTAGTACTGGTAGAAGTATTTGATAAGAAATATGCGCATAGCTAGACTACTAGACTAGTTAAAGAAGAGTAGACAGATTACATGTAGGCCTAGATCAAATAGTATAGTACACCCAGTGATCCAATTAGATAGAAGTTAGAGGTAATATTATATAATCAATTATACTAGTACATTACAACAGGGCATTACACTATTCCCCTCTTAGAGTAAGCCGTCCTCGGCGCTAATCAACAAATATTTACATGTACACCACGGACAGATAACAATATATAAGACATCAACAAGCATTACATTACAATTAGACAAAAATAGAGTATCGTAGCCTAGCCCATTACTGCTTGGCCAAAACAATCACACACATCCAATTTAACAAGCATATTACATTAGCAATATCGAATTCTACATTTATCTCAGTTTACAATTCCCTTCATTTCAATCCTCTACGTTTGATTACCAAAATCCTTTCGAAATCAATTCCCATTCTCCTTCAATCCAAACCAAATCTTACATCAAATCATTCAATCATTCTAAACCATTCCAGTTACAAATAATCCATTCCCCATACCTACCCAAGTCATCCATTCCAATTAAGCTCCTACTACTATTCATCCATTCCAATTAAGCTCCTACTACTATTCATCCATTCCAATTAAACTCCTTCTACTATTCATCCATTCCCAATACCTACCCAAGTCATCCATTCCAATTAAACTCCTACTACTATTCATCCAATCCCAATACCTACCCAAGTCATTGCCACCATTAGGTCTGTCTTGATTCTTGGAAGTTGAAATTTCCTTGGAACTGTTTTCCTTATCCTTATTCTCACTTGATCCTTGCTTATTGAATGACGTCACACATATGAATATTCGCAAATAATTAATATTACACATTACATCTTCATTCTATGGCGCCAAACACTATTCCTAAGATAATTCAACATAGATAACTACATATTATTATTATTTTTACGAACGGAACACTGGGGTGAAATGATGGAACTACATCGGACTACTTTCGTAAATGTATTTATGCTAATGAGGTAAGATTGTTTATATGCGCGGCGGGGAAGGATGAATTCACAAATTGATAAAAAAACAGTCGTACAAAAGCAGCAGAATCACAGAAATGAGTACAGATATATTTATAAAAACTGAGCGAGAATAAATTAGAATAGCCAAGGAATAAAAGCACACTGCAATAAATAGATAGATGTTCAGATACTATGAATAAAATGACTTTGAAAAGAAGATGAAAGATCGTAGGTTAGCGACTGAGATGACGGTTGGAAATGCAGCGCCGTGCATTCAATATGCATGAAGCGGATGAAGCACGGCAGTGAATAATTATGTAGATTAATGCACATGAGCAAGCCTATACGAGAATAATGAGAACAATAAGGGAATTCGAGATGAGATAGAGTGTAAGTGAAACCTAAAATGAAAGAGATACTATAAAAACCAGGAGAAACGTAGAATTAAGGGTAGATTAGTACTGGTAGAAGTATTTGATAAGAAATATGCGCATAGCTAGACTACTAGACTAGTTAAAGAAGAGTAGGTAGATTACATGTAGATCAAATAGTATAGTACACCCAGTGATCCAATTAGAAGTTAGAGGTAATATTATATAATCAATTATACTAGTACATTACAACAGGGCATTACACTATTCCCCTCTTAGAGTAAGCCGTCCTCGGCGCTAATCAACAAATATTTACATGTACACCACGGACAGATAACAATATATAAAACATCAACAAGCATTACATTACAATTAGACAAAATAGAGTATCGTAGCCTAGCCCATTACTGCTTGGCCAAAACAATCACACACATCCAATTTAAAAAGCATATTATTCATTAGCAATATCGAATTCTACATTTATCTCAGTTTACAATTCCCTTCATTTCAATCCTCTACGTTCAATTACCAAAATCCTTTCAAAATCAATTCCCATTCTCCTTCAATCCAAACCCAAATCTTACATCAAATCATTCAATCATTCTAAACCATTCCAGCTACAAATAATCCATTCCCCATACCTACCCAAGTCATCCATTCCAATTAAGCTCCTACTACTATTCATCCATTCCAATTAAGCTCCTACTACTATTCATCCATTCCAATTAAACTCCTTCTACTATTCATCCAATCCCAATACCTACCCAAGTCATCCATTCCAATTAAACTCCTTCTACTATTCATCCAATCCCAATTAAACTCCTAGGCCTACTACTATTCATCCATTCCAACTACTTGCCTACAATTTCTATTCTCAGCTCATACTTACTCAACCTTGCACATTACAACAACAACTAATATCATTTCATTTCCTCCTCCTCTTAGTCTTTTCTTACCAACAATTTCAATAAGTCTCTTATTTCCGTTAATAACTCAATTTGTCTGTCCTCCTTCTTGGTAGTTTCCTCAATGGGTTTGCATATCTTCTTTAAGGTTGTCTTGACAGGGGGGGTAAGTGGTCTTTTTCCAGGTGCGTTTTCTAATGATGGTTCTGAGATGGTTACATCAGGCTCCTCCATGTTTGAGATCGATTGGAAGGACGAATTCAATGATTCTTCTGTAACATCAACCAACGGCGACGGAATAGGTGATGACACAGGGCTCGGAGAAGGCATCGGAGTGCTGGTTTCAGGTGAGGTAGGTGCTTTAGGTGATGTAGTAACGACATCAGGTTTTGGGAGCACTATGTAATGACCAGCAGCTCTCAGTCTACGAAATTTCTCAGATAGGCCTATGCCATCCTGAATTAAGGGAATATCATGACCTCTCAATACCATTTTTTCTTTAGACAACAGGATATCTGCAGGGCCTTGAACATCTTTCCGAAGAATTTCATCCCCTAGCAGTACTTCATCATCGATATCCGCCACCAGTATAGATTTGTCTAATGGTAAATTACCAAGTTTCATGTGAAAGATCGCCTTCCCATGATACTTGATGATTCCTCCATTAGCACTACTCAGTTGCGATTTTGATCCAACCTTTGGTGGTATCAATTTTGGCTTGCCCTCTGGTAGCTTAGAATAAGTGTGGTGAGACATAATGGTCTTGCTAGACCCTGTGTCAACAGTAAAGGTTACATCCAGATCGAGGATTTTACCCTTTACATAGACACCAGAGGACAGAAGTTCTGTTGCCCTCCTTATAGCTTCCAATTCATCTTCACATTTTTCATCAGATTCTACATCAACAGATTCAGTTTTACTCAACTCAGCCCTCACATCTGATCCAGACAGGATGTGCCGATCCTTAGTTACAATAGTCTCATTGACAATTACCCTTTCTTCACGGTGACTTTTCAGGCCTCCCTCTACTTCGCCACCTATTGGGTCCTCAACGAGATCTACTGCAGTGTTACCAAGAGATGCACACAACTTGTCTGTCACAGATCCACTCGCAAGTTTAGTTTCACTACAGGTATTTACTTCACCACTCTTGTCAATTTCATTTTTCTCGGTGTCAATTGAGCCAGTCTTCAAACAGGTCTCCTTTGTTACAATAGTCTCATTGACAATTACCCTTTCTTCACGGTGACTTTTCAGGCCTCCCTCTACTTCGCCACCTATTGGGTCCTCAACGAGATCTACTGCAGCATTACCAAGAGATGAACATTTGTCTGCCACGGATCCACTCACAAGTTTAGTTTCACTACAGGTATCTACTACATCACTCTTACTATTAATTTCATTTTTCTTAGGTTCAGTTGGGCCAATCTTCAAACAGGTCTGGGCTGTCCTCTGCCCTCCAAGAGCAGCCCCTTTTAGTTTGACTGACTATAAATTTGTGGACAGAAAGGAGGACTGTCTGGGTTAAGCCCCTCCTTTGACAACTCTACGAACTGCTGGTTAACCTGCTTGATCTCTTCCGGCTTCATGGAAGCGGTGCAAGATCTAGCATAATGTCCAAACTTGCTACAACGGTAGCATTGGACATCCTGTAATTTCGATGGACGTTGATTCGGTCCACGATTACCGGATTGAAATACCTGACCTTGTGTTGTCTGACCCTGGGAGAATCCTCCACTGAACTTCTGTTGGCCCATGAATCCTTTTGTGTTGCCTTGATTTACCATTTTCTCAAGGTTTTCCATTCTTCCCATCATCTTCTCCATTAAACTGTTCAATTGGCTCACCAATGTATTGTCATTGCCACCATTAGGTCTGTCTTGATTCTTGGAAGTTGAAATTTCCTTGGAACTGTTTTCCTTATCCTTATTCTCACTTGATCCTTGCTTATTGAATGATGTACTATAATGTGGCTTGTTACCGTGTTTCTTCAATTGTCTAACCGGATTATTTTCATTGTCAGATTCCTCATCATCACCACGTACCATTTGAGTGGCTCGGACAGACTTCCTGGGTTTGGTCGACTTCACCGTGTCCACATATCTCACCACCTCACAAACTGCATCATCGATGTCTTGTGGCTCCTTCACATACTCCACATGGAATTTTGTGTCCTCATCGTGAAGACCATCCAAGAACTTCCTTAATAAATCCTCTGTCCTTGTATCCGCATCTCGAGATGGATAGGCCTTGCTGTACAATCTCTTCAGGTCAGCAGCGTATTCTCGGGGTGCTTCGCCTGGCTTTTGCGTCCGGTTCCTAAACTTAATCTCAAATGACTTGGTTGTTTCTACCTTTCTAAATCTGTAGTGGAGTTCCTTGATAAGCTGTCTATAATTGGTCCTGACTGGCTGTTTTAACTGTCCATAGACGAACTCGCCTGCTGTGCCTTGCAGCTTAGGAAGCAGGTGGTCCAACTTTTCTTCATTATTCCAATCTAGTCTGGTTGCTATATCAGAAAACCTATTAAACCATGCTTCCCATGATTCTTTGGTTGTATCTTTGAAGGGTGGTAATTTAGGCTGTTTGTTTTTATGATAACCACTGCTCTTTGTTCTAGCATCTGATGAGCGACTACCAGAACGATTACACCAATTGTCAAGTTCATCATTATCTGAGGAC
>NMRB01002754.1:17549-46475 GCA_002633025.1 Notospermus geniculatus
TACTTCGTTACATGATCTTTCAGTGACTGGGGAATGCCCGCAGCAAGAAAATCGGTGATTAAGCGGGAAGTTAGACGCGGACAGATAAACGGCCGATCATCTCTTGTTGTGAATTGCGATCATCAGGGGTGTTTATCCACACGCGTACAAACCTGTTTTAACCAGCGTACAAAAGTTATCCGCGTCTAGGCTAATCGCGCGATGATCACCCTTTATGAATACGGCCCTATAGCTCTGCCTGCTGTTTTTTCAATGTGTGCTGAAAGCTAAGCATTGATTGTTTTAAGTACGTATCGTGCAAGCATTTTGGGGACCTTCACGAGGCTATGAGACCTCTACCTGCAGTCTCCTAACACTTTGAAAATACCGTATAATTCAATACAGTGAGGCTTTAAGTTGGCTGTTTATGAACAACTCAACCACAGAAATCTTTGGACAATCATTTGTGTCACTACTCTTAGTGCAAGTCGAAACAAAACCAACGATGTATTGTCCATTGATAACCAACTCGCAGAAAAATAATTCACGAGGGTTTGCAACTGACAGGCAACCTGTCGGCAACTGATTATAGCCCAAAAATGTAGATACACTATATAACTCCTCAACTGCTTCAAATCTCATTTTTGGCCAAGGACAAGAAAATTAACACGACACCATCTAACAAATTTCACAACTTTTATTCCTTCATCAAGTGCAAAAAGCTGATATACACATACAATGTAGCATGAAGACTAGAATGGAATACCAGTATACGTACATACGGGAGAATCCAACTTACCTCGGCACAAGTCCAGGTCATAAAATGTTTGTAAGTTCTAAAAATATCGTAAAATAGTACGAGTACCATAATGGTAGATGGAGCAGCTTAGGTATAATACAAGCTGTTCCATTTACCATTATGCTACCCCTCTATATTACGGTATTATTATTATTAGAAGTTAGAAAATTTTTATGACATGGACTCACGTCGAGGTAAGTTGGATTCTCCCGTATTTATGGCAGTGTACAACATCCATGTTTTTGAAAAATAAATCGGAAGTCCATCTACCCATTTTCAAATTCTAGAAGTAAGACTTGAATTGTTCATGATCCAATTTTATATCTCAAAATGTACATTCCACTCATGATTTTGCTAAAGCTGGTTGTAAAAAACGTTATGCAATGTCAGTAATTAATGTAACAGGCTTTGAAATATGTGATCGTATCTGAGAAAACCTGGTCAAAGTCGCCGGGGAGTGACATAGGCCTTCATCATGCCTGATCTTTGTTGCACAACCGACGAGGCTTTATTTGCCACCAACAAACAGACTGGTGTTTTTTCATTGTGAGGCCATTCTTTTTTTATTTGTTGTTTAGCGGACCCGCCGTAGTTAGATTTTGGCAATTTGGAAAAAAAATAAAATTGAAAAAATACGACTTTTTTATTCCCGCCGGTCCCGTTTTTCAACCTTTCAATGTTTTTTTCAAAAGCAGGAGATTTAAAGCCCCACTGTATTGAATCTGAAAAACGCAAATCATCGCCGCGATTCTCGACGTCAGTGCACGACGTCACGACGTGTAAAATGTACTACGCTTTGTCTGAATACATTAGAGCCCTCCCTGCAGTTTTTTTAATGTGTGCTGAAAACTAGGCCTTGATTCTCTGAAATACCTATCAGGCAAGCATTTTGGTGACCTTCACGAGGCTATGAAACCTCTGTTTGCATTCTCCTAACATTTTGAAAATATCGTAAAATTCAATACAGTGGGGCTTTAAATCTCGCGCCAGTCGTTGTCAGATCGTGATCAGCGCCCTCAATCGATCTTGGGACGAACCATAACTGGTACCCGGCATCTACCAGCGTAAATAGCCGCCTACGACATGTACGAGAGTCATGAGAGTAGACATCAATGCATGCTGGTGTAGTGTGAGATGGGCATGTGTAAAGTTGCTGATTTTTTGATGATATTTGAGGTTTTTTATTTCCGCCTGTCTTGGTTTCACTGGATAAAGGCTTGCTAAAACAGAAAATTAAAATCCATCAGAAAGATTGGACTTTTATTTTTATTTTTTTTCCTGTCTCCTGTCTTGAGTTTACTGGGAAAAAATCCGCTAAACGACAAATAAAAAAAGAATGGCCTGATGACACTTTCAACGTAACCTATTAACCTTGTGGTGTTCAGCGACTTTGAACAGGTTTTCTCATAAATGGTCACATATGTGTAAATGATTATTACTACAGGATGTGTTTTATCACTTCCACCATGCGGCTGTTTTTCAAAGTGGCAGCAAGGTATCTCATTCTTCAATCACAATGGGTCATATGAATAAAGATTTAGCAGAAACTTTTGCTTGAATTTTGCAATACAAATGCACTAGGCAATGCTGTGCAAAACTGAAGTAAAAGCATTTGCTAGTCTTTACTCATATGACCCAATGTCTCATCTCATAGATCAGTGCAAGCACCCTTACAATGTCATCTATGTATCATGACATAGAGCAACAGCTAATACCATTAACATCATTTACTGTAAATCTGAATCCAAACAAAGGGGGGAAGATATTCGCAAAAGCTTCCTCTACCTCTATAGGCTCTAACAATGAAGTCCAAATATGCACAAAGCCCCCTTCGTATGAAAGTTAAAGATGAAAATGTTACAGAAGATGGTAAGTTCATGAACTATTCAAAATAGACCAATGATACGTCATAGAATTCAGGTCCCGAGTTCATTTCTCTGATTCTGTTGTTGACGTATTTTACGAACTTCATGGTGTCCTTATCTCGGTAGACCAGGGCTAATGCATTCTCCGATGGATTTACTGTCAGGAGCTAAAAAGGAAAAAAAGAAGTAAATCTATGAAGAATGAAGTTGTGCTTCTGGAGAAATACCTGTGAATGATAGTATGTCAGTGATGACAACCATTCCAAATTTTCTTGCCGTAAATAATCAAGGCTCACAAGAGTAGCAAGCTACAGGCGGCAAATAGCCTATTACCCGTCTACTTTGACCTTGACCTGTTGGTTCCCCATTGAAAATCTACATGAAAGGACCTGTGCACATATGTACACTGCAACTTTCACATGAATCATCCCTTAATCCGGAAGCTTTAGAGACCCCTGAACAATAAAATTACCGGTACATGTACGGTATACACTACATGTATTTACATGTATATCCCAAAATTCGAAAATGGTTGAAACTGATAATTTCCTCAACAATGATGTGTCTTAACTACAGAAGTTTTGACTTCAGCAGAGCATTTGTTAGCAAGTTTGGTGTTCTGATAAAAGAGGGATCAACCAGACACTCTACCAACCTCTTCATCTTCCCCTCGTGCTATGTAGGAAGCAAATCCGCCATAATCCTGCTGCCAACCTCGACAATTGCAAAACAGCGTCGCATCCAGCGCAAATTCTGCCCCCTCACTGTCAGTGTCGTGCATCAGTGTGTAGCAACCTTGGCGCCACCGTCTCACTTCACCACGACACCGTGGATTTCTCTCACGTTTACCTGAAATATCATACTAAAATTTGAGAAGAGTTTGTTTGTCTGTTTGTGATTTTCTCCAAGACTGACGAACGGATCGGCCCCAAAATTAGTATGCACATGCAGACAGACCTCGGAAGTGTGCTTACGAAGCCCGAATTTTGAAATGACTTATAGTTTTCGAAATATTAAGATATTAACGAAAATAACAATGCGGTTTTGGACTTTTGACGTCATGAAATCGAGATTTCCGTCGCGTCATCCATGATGTCGGCAAAGTCATGTGACGAAATGACGTCACTACGGCCTCCAGTCCTAGTGCTCCTAATGACGTGACGTGTCTCGCATGAATTTAGCAGTTCCCCCACCATGCCCACTGAACGGGTATTGCCTGGTATAGGAAAAGATGCAAATAACCTCACCCATGGTTCACAAGCTGCTAACATCACGAATAGACAGCATGTCTTCCATGACCAGTAACCCTGACTTACTTTTCATCTGTCTACACATAGCTTCCTCCTCTTCATCACCACTACCCTTGTCCAGCTTCCTCCGCTTCACCCGCCTCTTCATTCCCTTAGTCTCGTGGTCGCTGTCCTCCCCATTAGAACCCTCACTCTCGCTGTTACTACTATCACTATTGATGGCCAGCTCGTGTAGCGATAAACCCGTTAAGTTGGAAAGTATCAGAAACATGGCATCTGATTGGAAGAACTCTAAACATTGTGCGAGTATGCTAGGAAGATTAGTTTCGTCAGCTGAGGCATAGTTTCTGAAAATAAGAAAAAATGTCTCCATTCATGAGGTTTGCATAGTGTTCAATATATCATCACATTTGCTTGTCATCCAAGGAGCTAACTTTCGTAACTGTAATATGCGACCCTCCACCACAAAACCAGTCGGAAGTCGCACGGAAAATGAGCCTAAATGTACAGAGATGACACCAGGAGATAAAGAAAGATAAAGAATCACTCAGACTTCACAATAGACAGACAATAGTGAAATGACAGATAAGTCAGTCCCAACCTGCCAACCTCAGAGCAGCTTCTGACTGGTTTTGTGGTGGAGGGTCAAATACTGGTATATGCAATTAATATCAGAACGAACTCCAGAATTGATACTGTACTGCAAACTATGTGCCCTGTCTTGGGCACAAATTTCTATCACTGTATTTGAGAATACACACCCTCGCTCTTATGAACCTTGATTTTACGAACTCTCGGATATTACGAACCCAACGTCTGGCTCCCAAAATGTCATGACATGTATGTAAATCCTCGCTATTACGAACTCTGCATTAGTACGAACTTAACCCTTGGCCCCCGAAGGGTTCGTAATAGTGAGGGGGACTGTAATTTGAATCCCCTAGCCTTCCCTCTGGCAGATTACAACCGCTAGTGGACAAAACAGACATTAACCAGCTTACCTTTTGTTGGCGGGGCCACGTTGCTGCCACATCATACAGTCCCCAGATAAAGCACGAGCGATTTCTAAGTATTTCTCCTCACGCAGGAAACCTTGGAGTTCTATTTCTGAATCTTGCTCAAACTTTTCTTGAATTTCTGACTGGACTTCTAATTCTAAATAGACAGGGTTGATCCATTCATATAAAAGCTCCTCCTGAAAAAAAAAATTGGAAGGTTGATATTACCACAGTGTTCTGCCAATCCCAAGTTCTGTCAGTCGCCGAGCTAACTTCCCACTGGTTTGTGGGTCTGAGCTAGCAATGTGTCTGAAACCAGGTGTACCTTGCAAGGGGCGGATCCACGATTTCGGGGAAGAGGGGGTGCACTGTGCTAGAAACAGTGAAATCTGCAGTGAATTTCAATTATTTGCTCCAAATTTAAGAATTTCACGGTTGGTTATTACAGATCTGTTCGCCGAAAGGGGGGGCGTTCGCCGAAAGGGGGGGGCGTGCGCCGGGGGGGATCCGCGCCTACCTTGGATGTTAAGTTTCCTGGAAGTATGACTCTCTCTTTCCACAGGCGATCTTGCCAGGTTAGTTTCTTCCCAATTTCAAAATCAATTGATGAACGAATAATGGACTTTTCCAAAAAAAATTATATCCTCAAGGATACTCTACTTACGTCTATTGGGATATAAGGTTTCAGGGGCCTTGTAAGTTCTATATAAGGATCTGGACGTAGGATGGGTGGACCATGGAACCATCCATTAACAGAGAGTCTTGTTTTATCTTCCGTTAATACCTCTGCCACCTGATGGAAAGAGACTGGATTCACTTCGAAGAAGGCGAAACTGTTCCATTTTGGGAAGATTGATCTGATGACTTCCTTCGGCTGTCCATTTTCTGGAGATTCAATTCATTTCATTAGCACTTTAAGAAATCAGGTGAGTTCATTTCAAAGAAAGTAGTCCAATCCCTTCATACTATCAGGAGAGAGACAAGAAAGAGAAGAAAAATGGCGTAAATACACATCGAGAACTCCATTGTTTTTGGTTAAGTTCGCAACTACAGAAATTCAGCAACCTGACCACAACTCTTTTCTGATGAAGTCCAATCGCGGGTTCTGCCCGGAAATATCCGATTAATTTCATTTTAAGGCCTAAATTCTTTGATGTAGCTACATTTTGCTTGTTGATTACTGGGTGGCATTGCCAAGTACTTGATGGTACCGCCCTGTGCCACCCATTGGGATAATCCCTGCCAATCACTGACATTGAAATGCCTTTGCTTTCTGACTTTCAAGATCAAATTTTCAGGACGTCTCATTTTCACCGACTGATGAAGATTGACTTGCCATCTGTGTTGAAAATGTCCAGTGCCCCACCATCTTCCTCTTTCCACGGAGGAACAAGATACAGAATGTAGGCTATCCGACGGCCTTCCAGTTCATCATCATGGCAAAGCAGGGTGTCTGAAGACAGAAAGAAACGTTTTCCATCGAATTTCAACTTACTTCTTCTGGTATCTGATTAACTTTGGGAATGGACATACTGTAAACCGCGAAATTTTCGCGTGCGTTTTATTTTCGCGATTTTCACGCCGAGGGTCAAAACGCGAACATAAATCGCGTGAAAATCATTGGTTCTTGAGGTTTTATGAAGCTGCAGGGTTCCAATCGCGAAAAATTATTCTTCGCGAATTCGTAGACCCCAAAAATCGCGAACATTTAGCGCCGCGAAAATTTCACGGTTTACAGTAATTGGTTTGCAACAACATTACAGTACATTTTTTATCATTTTTTAAGAACATGAAATAATAATGGGTTTTTCTAAGGTGAAAGACATAGCTTCCTACCGGACTCGAACCCACGGACCCTCGCATTATCATTTATCATTTTTTAGTGCAAAATTAATTACTCATCTCCTAACAGCAGTGCAGCACAATACCTACCAGTATAATCATACTTTGAGCACGTCATATCCACTTTTTCACTAAGTTGAATGCCAGTCACTTCTCTCAGCCAAGCAAGGAAATCTGAATATAAAAATTTCCTGAGTGCTCTAACATGGGGTGATGAAGTCTTACGCAGGTCATCAGTCTGAAAGAGAAGGCGTACTTGAGGTAAAATTACTGTTTTATGATCAGATCTCAATCATACTATCTCAATCCACCAGGAAACATTACCTGGCACTAAATATGCCGAATTTTGAAATGACGGACATGGTTCCAATTCACCATCTCTAAAAAGACGTCATTCCAAAGATCAGGGTTCAGAACAAAAAAAGACCTGATCCAACATAAAAATTCCACCCACCTGCTGGAATTTGTATAAATCATTATTTTTCTCATAAAATATCTGATCAAGGAGTTCATCTTTGAGTCCGTCAAGGAAACGTTCGTCTTTGATGAAATTTGGAAGAACACAACATCTGAATGGGTCATTGTAAATGACTGTCTGGGTCGCTGAAAGAAAGCCATACCATGGACAAGGACTTGATGTTCCTGTCATCCTGATTAACTTCTTGATGAAAAGGCAGAACTACTGACAGACTGGATGAAAAATTATTGCAGAACATCAATTAGTAAATTATTAGAGCCTGGTGGTGTTGACATTTTTCTTCATTAGTTGGGGTCTTAATGAAGTTTAGCAGTTTCATAAGCAGATAATATTTTATTGGTAACTGTGTGAACTTGATAAACAGAAAATTTCCCAGCTGATGAACTTGCTTGGATCTAGGCCTATTCCAAACCATAATTTTCATGAGAAACCCAAGCGTAAGAGAGTATACTAGTAGTTACCATCAGAGTATGCACCATTTGCTTGGAAAGATTCCCCCAGCTTGTGGACAAAATCTTGCTGGGCGTATTGTGGATTGAGTCCTGTAGTAAGAGCCAGTTTTCCTTTCTTTTTTCCTCTGCTAACACCACCGCTCCTCACAGAGCTCCCAGATGATATCTCTGCCATGCTTCAATCAGGCCCAGCCAGGACTAGCTAAAAACTTTCACTTATTGGCTCTTGTCAGTAATCTGCAATGATAAAAAGTGATTAACTGAACTGCAATATGCCACACCTATATGAGCGATAGCTTTCAGAATGAACTGCTGAAGACCACAAGTTTTGCTCAACCAACAACGTCGTAGATATCCAGACTTGGTTTGGTGGTTTCCTCCTACACTACATCTATATATATATATCATTACCGGCGTCGTAACCCTGGTGGATTTTTGCCAGAGGTATGGAGTCCACGACAGGCTACCGTACTGTCCACCTGTGTGGGGTCTTTTACTTGCCCTGGCATAGACACTCAGGTACAAGGGACCACAACTTTTAGTCGNGAGAGACTGAGAGAGAGTGAAAGTGAAAGTATCATTCATTTCTCTTTTATGTTTTAGGCCTAAAATCTCTGTTTTGCCCTGGGAGGAATGTTTCAATGAGTTCTGATTAAACACAACAGGATATCATCAACAGGTTCAAGGTTCATCATCAACCACACACGATACAATGGCACAGAAATTAGGGATCATTTAGGTGCTCACATTTCACCTCCCATCTGTTTCATGTACACAGCAGTACATCATGTACATGCAGTACACCATGCATATAGCGGCACTCTCCAGGCACTAAACTGTCGATTGGGCATGTGCAGATGATTCTTGTGGTTAGGATGGAGCCTGTAAATGCGATTAATGTAAAATTATTTTTTGAAATAGGAAAGATAAAATTTACTCACAATGTTTATTTCAATTAACGTCTGATTTACTTGAATAGTCTTTCTTTTAATGCATATTTACAGTTGTAAAAATATATTTTTACGACGTTGTCGTATGTAGAAACTGTCCATGAGACGCCATCTTGACGAAACAAAATGGTAGGCCTGTCAAAATTCTGAGCTTCAAACCCATTAAATAACCATTCTCAGTTTCAGATATCGAAGTACACACCATTAAGAGTTATGTGCCTTTCATTTCAAGTGACACACATGTTTTAATTGCATGAAAAACAAACGTAGACAAGGCTAAATGAGCACTTTCAGAACTTGCACACAGCAGCACAGCACACATCATGCACATCACACACAACACACAGCACAGGACAGGACAGGCAGCATGGGCAGGCTCAGCAGCAGTGCCAGCAGATCATGATTGATTGATATGTCATGGCCTAGGCCCTATGGCACCAGCATGACCAGTAGGCCTACGGCTTACATGCAACTGCACAATCCTCCACCACACACACACATGCAGGATTTTGTTAATGATAGGGTCATTTGTTGTTAGGATTAGGCCTAGAGGATTACGATTAGGCCTAGGCATGTACACTGTAGGCGGTCGGGGTCCTACTAAATAGCGTCAGCAACAAGTTTTAGCGTCAGCAACTTAAAAGTTGGCGTGAGCAAGATTTTATATGTTCAGGAAGGATTTTTGGACACTGAAATAGGCCTAGACTAAAGTTTAAGCGATCATCCAGCAGTAAAATAATGATTTAGAAAAGAAATTTTAACCATTTCTTCAAAATATTTCTGAGCGAAACAGTGGCGCCATTCGGGACTGCAGCGGCAACTGTTGGAACTAGAACTAGTCTGAAGTAAGGTTTCGTCGGCAATTAAAGGGGCTGGAGGAAGAACGCTCCCATGTCCAAAGTGTGCATATTTCAGAAAGTATTGCTCCGATTTGGATAAAATTCGCAGTGGTGATACTTGACAGCAAAAGATCAACAGTCACCATGCAGAGAGAACAAAAAATCTAATTATATAAAACAATGCTTTTTTTAACCTCAACAAAAGTAGAGAAATAACTGGGTTTTTTGGCTCAGAATCGGCATAGGTATTCAGTCATTGTTTCTCATTAACTTTCCAGTTGAAATCTTCACTTATTTTCACACAATTACAATAAAACAATGATGGTTACTTCAACTTCTAATGGGTGTACTCAATAGCAGGAATGACAACAACAAAACCACTTCGCACCATGCAGACCTACCACCTTGTCATGGTTAGCTGATCTACTGATTGCAAGTTCAGGTCAACATTGTATTACCATATAACTGCATCAAGGCGATGATGCAATACATTCACTGACTAGTCAAGCAGGGTAGGCCTTCGACATTATACAGTGTAGTGTATGTGTAAGCTTACGGTGTATTTTTGGTTAATATAAAGCATAATGCAACATGTTCAATTTTGGTGACACTGCTTCTGCACATAACACTCGTAATTATGTTAATTGCATTAGGTAATAGACCCCCCAGGAATAGGCCTAATCATATTGCAACACACCATTGGGGCAATGTCATATTGTTAGGAGATCTGGCTCTTACCTAGAGTGAGTGCACCCAACTTTAGTAGTCCAGTCTAATTGTCAAGTAATTATCTCATTTTTCGTGAATGTGGTGGGCATTATTCTTGATAGAATAGGCCAAATCAGTTACCATTGGTCTAGACCTGCTGTTATGACCATTTTTAGGAGTTTCAAGAGTATACAATAGGATTTATTGTCAAGTATCAAAATGCATTGTCTTAGCCACTGTTACATAATATTACTACTTCTCTTCATGGTGATTGTTAATCTTTCAGATTCAAGTATCACCACTGCGAATTTTATTTAAATCAGACACATACTTTCTGAGATATGCACACTTTGGACATGGGAGCGTTCTTCCTCCAGCCCCTTTGACCCGAAAAAGCCAAAATAATCCTCAATTTCATTAAATTTCTTCAAAGCAGTGCAGGTTTACACCATTGCAAGAACATTCTGAGACATAGGGCACCCTGAGGATGTTATAAAACCTTGCTGACGCCAACTTTAATGTTGCTGACGCTTGTTGACGCTAAAATTTGTTGCTGACGCTGTTTAGTAGGACCGTAGGCGGTCGTACTAAAAGCCGACAACCCCAATAAAACCGCCGACAACTGAGCTTTTCTCACTTGTATTTCAGATCTTTACATATTCTACATGTTTTCTACATAAATGAACTCAATTTGTCTATTTTATTCACAGATTGCCCCAAAGTTTGTTAATGTTTTAGTGCCGACAACCCAACTCTGCACTACTGGCGGTGGCCATCTTGAGCTGGCAGCATATTCGTGGGGCGTTAGAAATGGTGGCGTAGGCCCCTACATGTAGTTCATCTATGTCTGTCGTTAGAAATGGTGGAATGCATTTGAAATGGCTATCTCATGGACAACTTTTATATGTTTTATATTATTGTGTTTTAAATTATGTTTTATCTTGTCTTTGGGGCGGAACACTTCAATTAGACTTCGTTCAGAGTCTGCGGCAGACTCCGCCGGTCTCCCACTTTGACACGTTTGACGGACAATCACAGTCCGTGTTTTAGACCGACGCCCATCATGCCACGGCCATCTCAAGATGGCCGCCGCCAGTACAGTGCCGAGTTGGGTATGTTGGGTTGTCGGCGCTAAAACATTAACAAACTTTGGGGCAGTCTGTGAATAAAGTAGACAAATTGAGTTCATTTATGTTAGAAAACGAGTAGAATATGTAAAGATCTGAAATATAAGCGGGAATAACTTGGTTCTCGGCGGTTTTATTGGGGTTGTCAGTGTTTCCGCCAGAGGGGGGATGAATCCCCTCCTCAAAAATTTCAAGGAGGGGATATCCCCCCTCAAGTTTGCAGACTAACCTTTTTCAAATATCACTATTTTCACTTCAGTAGTGTTTTTCTTTAATTTGTCACATTTCAAATGCAATTTTCATGCAGAAGGAAGACTAATTTTGCATTTTGGAGTGCAAAAAATGACTCTGGAGGCCATTTTTAAGTTTAACCCCAATTTTTTTTCGAAAAAAAAAATTTTTTTTGAATTTTTTTTCTCCCCCCCTCCTTGACAATCCTGGCGGAAACCCTGGTTGTCCAGGCCTTGCCGTTTGACAGGCGCGATTTTGCATGCAGCTCACAAACAATAGAAATTCTATTGTTTGCGAGGCGCATGCAAAATCGCGCCCGTCAAACGGCAAGGCCTGGTTGTCGGCGGTTGACGACGGTTGTCGGCGATTGACGGCGGTTGTCGGCTTTTAGTACGAACCGGCCTAGGCTAGGCTAGGGTTATTTAGGCCCTATATGTATGGTTAGGCCGGAGGGTCAGGAACAGAGCAGAGTGAGGGTTTGGGGATGCAAAAATGCCGAAGTGACATCAGAATGCCCCATGCGGCATGACTGACGATCTAGCCTACCTAGGCCTAAACTTTGTCATCTGTTTATATGTATCTCTCCCTTCACTACTCTGTTTCATCTTTTCATGGATTTCAGTTACCATTGTCACTTTTACGGACAGCTGTCAACCACCCTATGGTAAGTTTATCCTGAAAGTCAACGTAAAAAATAATAAAAGTGTTTTTAATTACAACCATTGCAGTTATTATTCTTTACTGTTAAATGAAAAGCCGAAAGGTAGGTATCACCGAACTAGACTAGTACTAGTACTCTGTCGGTTGGTGTAAATTAACTAATTTTATACTTTTCCAGTTGGTGGAGTTAAAAAATGGTGAAACGTACAATGGTCATCTTGTCAGCTGTGATAACTGGATGAATATCAACCTCAGAGAAGTTATTTGTACATCAAGGGTAAGTTAAGTGTAATTCTGGATCAGGGGCCTGTTTCATAAAGTGACGTTGTATTAACTGATTGCTTCCTCAGCTAAGACATACCTGTTTCGTAATTTGGTGGCAGCCGCAGGAGATACAACATGTAGCTAGTAAGAGGGAAATGGTTTCCACAAGTGTACCTGCAGCTGCAAAAAGTGATAAAAGCTAGACCAAGTGTAACTTTATTTCTGCATTAACTGTTTCCAGTTATTAGACGGTTGTACATGTAGTTCTTTCTCTCTTTCATTGACTATGACAGGATGGCGACAGATTTTGGCGAATGCCGGAATGTTACATCCGAGGTAGTACAATAAAGTATTTACGTATTCCTGATGAAGTAATCGACATGGTCAAGGAAGAAGCAATACAGAGTCGAGGACGCGGTGGTCGTGGCGATGGACGTGGACGAGGCGGACCCAGAGGTGGGCGTGGTGGACCTGGACGAGGTAGGAATCTGCTTATAGTGTATTCAAACATGCTGTTGTCTGAACCATGTTGTCAGTTGCCCCATCTTTGGAATTCTATACAAAAAGGTGTTTCACGACACTGCAGTCATTTATTATGGATGTACAGTATCTTATACATTTACGTGTATCTCAAATCCTTACTGAAGTGGTAAAGTATATGAAGTCAACTTCCAGAATATTTGCTTTTCGACCCCAACCGGGGTCTTCTTCAGGCTGGAACTTTACAATCTGAAACTCTAGAAAAGACTGAGCTGAAACCCAAATGTAGATCTGAAGTATCCAACCCAAACAGGACGTGTCAGCAATTAAGGAATGAAAAGATCCAAGCCCCAAAAATTGGTTGCTCAACCTATTACAAAAATACAGTGGATGTAATTAGTGAATGTAAGGCTTGACTAGGCTGAAAGGAAAGGGGTTTTTAGCTCACTGGGGTGAGCTATTACGATGGTGCAGCGTCCGTCGTCCGTCGTCGTCGTCCGTCGTCGTCGTCGTTGTCCGTTAGCAGGGCACGTTTCGTAACCGCTGGAGCTATTGATCTGAAACTTGGTACATATATNACATGTGAAGTTGCAGCCCGATCGGACATCTAATATGGCCACCAGGTGGCATAACCCAAAAATCATCAAAGTCTTTTCTGGGAATGACTTGACCCAGATTGCTCATAACTGATATGTACCTCCCTCTGTCATTAGACTATTATGTCCAACCCAGTGAGCACATGGTCCATGGACCATTTCATATAAATTATAGCTTGGAGGAATTGTACTAACAGTATAATTCCCCCAAGATTTTTTTATCTTCCCCCAAGATAACTGAAGTGGTGATGCTGATTAGCATTATTGGTGCCTACCCAGACAATTCTTAGGAGACAGTTAAGAATCCTACATGTATCTAAAAGTTGGTACATGTATACTCTCCTTCATCTGTCGAGCCTGGCTGACATACCCGCATACCTGTTGTCGGCATCGAGGCTATTTAAGTGCTTATAAGAGCCAACTCTGATCTGTTTGGTCATCATGTGTTCACATGTATTCATCTTACCGGTATTTATTGTCATGTTATTGCTGTGTTTTTATGTACATGTATCACAGTATTTGCTCATGCCAAACTGACACCTGAATAATTTAGTACTTAAAGTGACCAAGAGATGGCTCTACTGTCACTTTGCTCATCTGACTCGAATCAAAACATCTTCTATTGATTTGCATTCATGCTGGAGTGGGTTTACTCAGTAATGTTCCAGTCTCCTATCCAGAGGGTTGTTTTTACGCCCTTCCAACGTTCTTGTTTACTATAAAGTAAAAAAACTAAATTCTCCCCTCTGCACATCATCAAAAGAATTAAAAAATTGTGTGGTCAACAGTGGCCGTCTCTTTGGCAATGGAAGGGGCTAAAGAATCGGCCTTAGACGTCATCACTGAACACTGAGCGCTGTATTTTTGAAAGGGTGTATACGTGTTGGCCGCTTGGGTAAACTCATGTTACGCATGCCAGACTTCTTGCACGAGATCTGTGCATTGTTACCATGGTCTGTGGTGGTACTATGCCCCATTGTGGTTTATGTTGTATTTGACTGCATTTAACATCTTGCTAACTATTTTTAAAAACCCAATTCATCACATCTGCAAGCATCTGTTCTCTCAATCAGGACACCCAACATGTGTTCTGTAATCTTTATTGCCTCATTTACAAGAAAATATTGCCATGATATCATGAACATTCTTGCTTCTAGATAACTTCTGTGTGTCAGTACTAAGTAGGCATGAAGATTAGTGGCCTTTTTTTCAGAAGATAACCCATACTTCTCCCTTAATTACATTTGAATTTGATAATGCACTTCCGGTACATGTATCATGGTTCTTTAGGCTGGCACCTTCTTTCTATCAAAGGGGCTGTTCATTTTCAGCAATTGAGGAATCTGAGTTGTGATCCTTGAGAAAATGGAGAAAGCTATGAAGCTGCAAATTGCTGCGATTATTCTGTACAGCACAACAAACAATCCCTGCCATTTGCAAGTGCATAGCTCTTTCCATTTTCCTAAGAATCACAACCCAGATTCCTCAATTGACGAAAATGAACAGCCCCTTTCACTAACCACAACACTTTGATTGAATACTTCCAAAACAGCTCCCCCACAAAAAGTTTATTGCCATAAATTCTCGCCAGAAGAGCCATGTGTTACCATTTCATATAAAAAGCGATCGCCATCAATGTGCTTACTTCCAACAAGAGTGCCTTTAGGGGCCACTTATTGTCGGTACGGTATTTTACAGAGGGTAGCCTACTTGTTCCACTCCTTGGTTGTAGTTTTCAAATCAGTAAACACTCAATTTGGTAAACACTTATTTGGCTGTTGATAAATTATTGGGGCAGTATGGAGCTATATTAAGGCTGAAGGAAAGGTGCTGTTCATTTTCGTCAATTGAGGAATCAGTCTGAGTTGTGATTCTTCTTGAGAAAATGGAGAAAGCTATGAAGCTGCAAATTGCAGCGATTATTCTGTACAGCACAACAAATAATCCCTGCAATTTGCAAGTGTATTACATGTAGCATAACTTTTTCCGTTTTCCCAAGGATCACAACTCAGATTCCTCAAGTGACGAAAACGAACCGTCCGGAACAACCCCTTTTGTTTTCGTACTTCTTTCCAAGTAAGTTCTCCGCGGTCGCGTTCGAAAAGCTTCCCTGAGGAAGCTCGGGGAGGCACGAGACCGTTCGGAAAGGTATTTGGCAAGTTACCAAGGCTTCCTCGAGCCTGGCCAAAGTGAGCAACTCGCCGAGTCGCTCACTTAGGGATACTCCCGGCATGCATTTCGTTTTCTTTCCAGGCTGGCATGCTGATTGGCTATACGTGGAATATTTCATGATTGAGTATCTTTCCCCATCGAAGCGCAAACATCGTTCGGAAATTCGCCGTCACTGGGCATGCTCACATTCCCCGAGAGAAGCGCCAGAAACTTCCTCGGGGAAGCTTTCCAAACGCAACCCTTGAAGGAATACAAAGTTCCCTTGGTAGAGAGTTTCAGATCCAAAAGTTTTGAGATGCGTGAATTTCAATCGTTGAACCCATTGACCTGTGGTTTTGGTTGATTTCACCTGTTTCGATGCACCCGTATCAGTCTGATCCCCTGACGGCCGTGGTCCTATAATCACCATCCAACCACTGGCAGCTCCTCTCAAGCGGTCAATGCTTCTTGTTGTCGGCTTCTTTGATCACGCACCGTGGCCGCCAAAAATCCATAAATCCAGCGATGTGGAACAGAGAGAGATGACAAACCAATAACTGATGGGTCAATTGTGAGACCCTTGGTTACTGGTTAGTGAAATCTCGGCATTTTGAATCATTCTAATCAGATTCTATTCCAATCCGTTTTGCATGTGATTTAAAATTTGAAGGAACTATCTTTCCCATCCCATTGAGATGGCATTTGGCAAATTAGAGATTGGGTGTCTTCCTTTTTCGCCCTATCCCAGTTTACCCTTTCCCAATTTACCCTTTATGTCTACATGTAGGGGTAACCAAAAAATAGAGCACAAAAGGCGACTCACAAATGATATACAATGTAATAAAAGGAGTTGTCCTCCAAAAATTTTGCAAATTTTCGACCCCAACTGGGGTCTTCTTCAGGCTGGCACTTTCAAGTCGAGCTACCAGAAGCGTAAGGGGTAAGGTTAGGTTTAGCTATGGAGTTTATACACTGTATAAGGGGGCGAATTGGGACAGGGCAATTCACCCCCAGGAATAAACCTCCATGTTGATGCGTGGAAAGTTTGCTCATTTTTTTCGCTCACCTTGGTGAGCCTTCGTGGTGTACCATAGTTCATTGACAGTCATTGTCATTTGCCACACATTTTGTAACTGTTCGGGCTATTGATACCAAATTTTGGACATCCTGTACCGGTACCAAATTTGGTACCCCTATGTCTGCATGGGCCAAGGCTGATTGATTATTGGCTTCGCCACCCGGGGACAGAAACCCAAGACACCAGTGTCAAATTGGCAAATACGTCACAACCAGGTCTTAGATTTGACGAGTTTGTGTCAAGTCCACAGTCTCAGCCGACATCTGACAGATACAAGAGAAGATTATAAGATTGGCACTAGTGTTTGCCAAAACCCACAAGAACTTCAAGATTCTTTGCGAGGTCGAGAGACCACGTGAATCTTCGTATCATATTATGGGGAATTCCCTGTGAGCAAGTCCACCTGTCACAAAACAATTGACATGTGATTGACAGCCACTCATCGGTCGTCAATGCTTCCCGCAGCGGCTCCTTTGATGTTGGACTGTGGCCGGGCGAAAATCAATAAACCAACGGGCGTGCAACTGATGGATATGAAACCAATAGCTGACGGGTCAATGCTGGGACCCGAAGCCTAAATGATTCCTTAGGTTAAAACCTGATAAAGTGAGTTTGCCACGGGTTCAGAGGTCAATTCTGTTGGCGTGAGATCATTCACGGTGACGATGATGATGAGATGTTTTTCTTTTGATCTCTCACCGTGGCGGTAGACGTTGATAATGGGGGTTGATTGATTGACATGGCTATTAAAGCTGTCCAACTTTTCAGGGGTCTTGCCACAGCTGACGTTCGAATCTTTCGGCCATTAATGTACCGGGTACCGTGGTCAATAATCAGGGATGTGGCCCTGTCTAGGGACAAATTTCCATCTACGTATTCCAGTGTGGGAGTTCCCAACTGAATATTTGTTGTTAAAATGACCCCTCTGAGTATATTCCTTCACCTTGATCGAGTGCTTCAAAACTCATTAACTTTTGAAAGCTGTCAAAATCTACATGTAGGGTGGTCAAATTGAAAGCGATTTCACAACTATTTTCAGCTTTTTCCATGAAAATTTCCTCTTTTTTTGTGAACAGACACGGAGAAAAAAAGAGGAAATTATGCAGTGACACACACTTTTGCCTGCGACAAGGTGGTGAATGGAGTAACCATCTTTGAGACTGGAGAATACGCACCAGTGAATATATGCAACAACAGAAAACGCAAAACTTTCTCCAGTACTCCAAGTCATCCATTATCGTTGGCTTTTAATCTGTTTTATTCCATCGTCTGCTCGTGGAAAACCTGAAAGGTTGATGTGCAGATTTGAGGTACATGTACTCGTAAATCACAACCTTGTTGGAAAGAAGTGCACAGCATTTATGGACGTAATTTGTGTAAAACAAATTCTTGTCATTAGCTCACTGGGGTGAGCTATTACGATGGTGCAGGGTCCGTCGTCGTCGTCGTCGTCCGTCGTCGTTGTCCGTTAGCAGGGCACGTTTCGTAACCGCTGGAGCTATTGATCTGAAACTTGGTACATATATACCCCTAGGTCAGATGACCCACGACACCAAGTTTCGGTCCGATTCGACTCTCAGTTTGGCCACCAGGTGGCGGAAACCAAAAACACAAAAAGTACAATAACTCCTGAACTAATGACTAGATCATCTTCAAATTTTTATCATAGGTGTAGCTAATAAGGATACATAACATATATAACGGGTTTTTGATTTGACCTACTTTTCAAGGTCACAGAGGTCAAAGTTCGACAAAAGTGACGAACCTGCCACAGTTTGTCATTATTTCACCGAGCAACTTCATATCTTGCATAAACATGCATTGGAGGGGTACCTTAAAAAATACCAAGTTTCGGCCCGATTCGACATCCAATATGGCCGCCAGGTGGCGTAACCTGAAAATCAAGTAAGTGCTATTACTCAGGAACGGCTTGACGCAGAGTGCTCAAATTTGATATTTACCTCCATCTAGATGACCTTTACATGCATGTCAAATTTCGGCCTGATTTGACTTCAAACATGGCCACCAGGTGGCGTAACCCAAAAATCATCAAAGTGCTGTAACTCAGGAACGCCTTAACCCAAAGCGCTCCAATGTGCTATGTGGCCCCCTGCAGATGACCTTTATGTCCATGTGAAGTTTCGGCCCGATCGGACATCCAATATGGCCGCCAGGTGGCGTAAGCCGGAAATCATCAAAGTGCTGTAACTCGGGAATGCCTTAACCCAAAGCGCTCCAATGTGCTATGTGGCCCCCTGCAGATGACCTTTATGTCCATGTGAAGTTTCGGCCCGATCGGACATCCAATATGGCCGCCAGGTGGCGTAACTCAAAAATCATCAAAGTGCTGTAACTCAGGAACGACTTGACCCAAAGTGCTCCAATGTGCTATGTGGTCCCCTGCAGATGACCTTTATGTACATGTGAAGTTGCAGCCCGATCGGACATCTAATATGGCCGCCAGGTGGCATAACCCAAAAATCATCAAAGTCTTTTATGGGAATGACTTGACCCAGATTGCTCATAACTGATATGTACCTCCCTCTGTCATTAGACTATTATGTCCAACCCAGTGAGCACATGGTCCATGGACCATTTCATTTTTGCTTATAGTTTATTTTTTGCTGTTGTTTGAAAGCCAACGCATCCATATTTTCAGTTGTTAAGACATACAATGCCGAATTCTGCCTTCCTGGATTATGTCACTGTGTGAAAGGAAATTTAAGGCTTTACAACATTTCCTACGCGAGGGGGTCACCCCCTCCAGCTCCATCATCAATGTCCCGCGGGGGCCCTGGAACTCCCTCTGCTCAAAATTCTGCATACGCGCCTGCTATGGTTCGTCAATCACCTGAAGTCGCAGAGCTATGTCATTTCACATTCAGCTGATGTAAATGGTAGAAAACTATTCTGTTCTATCTTGTAGTCAACAATGTGTTATCTCCCCTTTTCTTAGACCACCCCAACTGAGGTTGCAGCCGCATAGTTTACGAGTATAGCAGAGCTTTTAGCTGAAGTGAGCCCTCAAGGCAGTGAGGCAGGTGAAACCAGATGATAAAGGTTGTGTAGTCCTTGTCATGCTTATTGAGCGTTGAGTGATGTGTTCAAAAAAGAGCAAAATGTTAACTGGTTTTCCTATTCATTTTTCAAAACCGCCACTCACAGTTTTTGTTAAAGGGACCGTATAGACAGCTAGCTATAGGAGCTGTCAGTGAGTTGACCAATAGGTGTCACTACGGCCCAATTCAATGCATATAGCGGACCTATTCATTCTTGATTGAGCACCAATCAAAGAAGTTTCTTTTGTATTGGTCCACGCTAGAACTGTGTTGCCATCTTGTGGCAATACGCCTGGCTGACTGCTCCTATTAGACTCATATCAGTGCGGTCACTTCATCACAGGTGGCGCTAGCAACTGATAAACTATGGATTTAGGCTCAAAGATTGATGTTTAGTGTATTTTAGGTGCAATACACTGTAGTTGTCAGAGTTAGATTCTCACGCCAACCAATCGATGTAATAAGCACATCAAAATGGCTACGAGGAGGCTGCCGGTAGGGCCCCTTTAAATTTCTAGGCCTATGCCAAGCACTGGTACTGTGGTAGGCATACATCAGCAGCCTTCCCTGACCCCCATCACACTTGTTTATCCAGGCATATTTGGTCTCGCACTTGGTGCATCGAGTCCCGATTCAGGTTGTCTTTCAATATATTTGAAAACTCACTCATAGCAATCCTCGAACCATCGTGTGTAACGTACTAGGCATGTAGTAGTGGCCACTTACGACACCTGTACTCTCAATTCCATTCATCAATAAAAGTGTGTCAAGCCGGAAGTCCTTTAAGCTCCGAGTATAATCCAATTTTCCGACTGTGGAAACTCGAGCAATGTTTTCCCGCCCCTTCTTGTCGTATTGAAGAGAATGGAAAAAAGTGCTTCTTTTGAGGATGAAATGAAATCACTGGAACAGAACGTGAGAAATATCGTTTAGGACTGTTTTTGTTATGAGAATAAGGGGGTTCCTTGGTTGTTTGTTGTTCTGCTTAGTTGACTGTGAAGTTGTCATTCTGTTCGAGTATTCAAATGGAAGGTTGACAAATTGGTATATTATTTGAGGAATGAATTAATATACATGCGCAGCCTGAGTGGTTGATCTTAAAAGATCCACCTGCATCAGTTGAAAGGTGTTGTGACTACTTCTACTTGAGAGTCCTTTTCCAGAGTTCAGATTCTTCTTTGGAGTTTGTTCACTTGAAGTCCTTCTCCAGAGTTTGTTCACTTGAAGTCCTTCTCCAGAGTTTGTTCACTTGAAGTCCTTCTCCAGCGTTCATTCACTTGAGGTCTTTCTTCACAGTTCGTTCACGTGAAGTCCTTCTCCAGAGTTTGTTCACTTGAAGTCCTTCTCCAGAGTTTGTTCACTTGAAGTCCTTCTCCAGAGTTTGTTCACTTGAAGTCCTTCTCCAGAATTTGTTCACTTGAAGTCCTTCTCCAGAGTTTGTTCACTTGAAGTCCTTCTCCAGAATTTGTTCACTTGATGTCCTTCTCCAGAGTTTGTTCACTTGAAGTCCTTCCTCTAGAGTTTGTTCACTTGAAGTCCTTCCTCTAGAGTTTGTTCACTTGAAGTCCTTCTCCAGAGATTGTTCACTTGAAGTCCTTCCTCCAGGGTTTGTTTTACTTGAAGTCCTTCCTCCAGAGTTTGTTCACTTGAAGTCCTTCTCCAGAGTTTGTTCACGTGAAGTCCTTCTCCAGAGTTTGTTAACTTGAAATCCTTCTCTGGCATTCATTCACTTGAAGTCTTCCTGCAGAGTTTGTTCACTTCAAGTCCTTCTCTAGATAGAGTTGGTTCACTTGAAGTCTTTCTTCAGAGTTCGTTCACTTGGTGTCTTTCTTCAGAGTTTGTTCACTTGAAGTCTTCCTGCAGAGTTTGTTCACTGCAAGTCCTTCTCTAGATAGAGTTTGTTCACTTGTTGTCTTTCTTCACAGTTCGTTCACTTGAAGTCTTTCTTCAGAGTTTGTTCATTTGTTGTCTGTCTTCAGACTTTGTTCACTTGAAGTCATTCTCCAGAAATCGTTGAGTTGAAGTCTTTCTCCAGAGTTTGTTTACTTGAAGTTCGTTTCAAATAGTAGGGAGGTTCAAATAACGTTCCGAGTCTCGACTCCGACTCCAGAGGATTCCTTTTTTGGGAACTACATCATCAAATACAACGGTGTTTTCCAAAGCAATGGTGTTTTCTCATTCAGGAGAACGAATAGAATCCGCCTGGGTGATGAATTCATCTCCGACTTGAAAAATCCGAATTTTAGCACCTCAGAGTCGGAGTGGGAGTGGAAGTCGGACCAGATCGTAATCTCGCTGTGTCATTTTCATTCCAGGTATGTTGGGAGGCCGTGGTGGTGGCCGAGGCGGTGGACGTGGAGGACCACCAAACAAACCATTTGGTAAAGGACGAGGAACAAAGTGAGGGGAAAAGTGAGTGAAAAACAATGCATTTGAGGAGTGCTTGAATGTGTTAGTGAAAGATTCTATGGACTTAGGGAAAGAAGTAAGAATTTAAAAAGAACAAATGGAGTTGGGGAAAGAACGAAATGGACAGTAGGAGCAGAAAGTGCTTTTTAGAAGAATGTGTAGCAGATTTGTTGCGGTGGCAAGAAACTTTGTGATGTGCTAAGGATGTACAAGTACATGTACACATCAGTGTCAGTTGAAGAAGGTAATGGTCGTGTAATTCTTGGGGCCTCCGTGATAACTGGTATCATGTTCCTTTGAGTACAACATCGAATCGTACTTGTTTTCTAGTACAATGTACATGTACAGAAGATCGATCTTTGCTTGAGATGTCAAACTCGAATTGTTTTCAGAGGAAACTATGAATGATTGACGACAGGTATTTGTAAAAGAGTTACTGCAGGTGTTCACGGTGTCTGGTCAGGAAAAGGTCTTAGAGAAAAAAAATTTGTTAGCCTCGTGAGCACCAGTAGTAAAGAACTGGTTGGGGTCGTAAACAGGACTATTCAGGGGCGGTTCTAGGATTTAGGAAAGAAGGGGGCGCCCTGGTCTAGAAACATTGAAATCTACGGTGAACTTCAATGATTTGGTCCAAATTTCAGAATTTCACGGTTGATTTTGCAGATTTTTTGGTCAAAAGGGGAGGCGAGCATCCGGGGTGCCCCTCTGGATCCGTGCTTTCTGTTAGTTCTCAAATATGAAGCAGTTCAGGTGTTTAGGAAGAAAACGATGACATGGTTGCATGTGGATGGTCACAAGCTGGAACCTTACTGAAAACCCTCGATGGGGAACAGGGTCTCTGCCAGAAGTTTTTTGAGGGTACTAATTTCTTCAAAATCAGCAAAAACCCCATGAAATTAAATAAAATGGCCCTTTTCTCTTCCTTTGAGGGTACTAGCATAGTACCCTCAGCATGTTAGTACCCTCTGGAGGAAGCATAGCTCTGTGTTGTTGGGCTTGAAGCAGAGGAAGTTTTTGAATCAGTTTCTGCATTTGAAAGCTTACCGACATGACCAAGAGACTGCCAAATAATTTGTAAATTGGATCTGAAATAGAAGAATTACTACATTTGTTCTCAGCATATTTTCCACGATAGTCTGTTCTCCATGGTGCCATGAGTTGTAAACTAAGTTGAAACAACAAGAAATCTAGCTTCCGTGGAGCCATTTGTTTAAGCAATCATCCCAACTGGCTGTTTAGGTGTATTGGTGAAGAGGGTTATTGTATAAGCAATTTTTCAGCATTGGCTCCCAAAATTATTTTCTTTCTTGTAATATTTAGATGGGTGAACCAGATTCTTCTGAGTTACCATGAACAGATTGGTAATCCGATGGGAAAAACCTGTGCAGGTAGTTGGGATTGGATTACCGCAAGGAAACACTCCAAACGAGGATGTTGCCGTTGAGTAAGCCGGTTGGAGACAGATTTTATCAGAATGTCTCACTACTTTGGTGAATCAAAATAATTTTGAAAGGCTACGAGATTTTGTCCATTTGATTGTTGTTTGAAATGAAAGCCTTCTACCAGAAAATGAATGTGCTTTTGTCTTTGAGTTCAGAATGTACTGTACAGTCGCCTACATTTTGATAATGAAAAGGAAATACTGGGTGTACTGTACAGTGCACCTACATTTTGATAATAAAAAGGAAATACTGGGTGTACTGTACGGTGCAGCTACATTTTGATAATAAAATGGGAATACTGGGTGTACTTTGCAGTGCACCTACATTTTGATAATAAAAAGAAAATATCGGAAATGAAATGATTTTCTTGGTGATTCGCCGTTTTTTGCCTTGATTTCAGAATTTTGCTCTACTATTAAATGTGAAAAATCTGTTTGATTGAATAATTTGGAAGGGTTAATTGAGTTAATATCCAACATAGAGCACAAAAAACGACACACAAATTGATAGTAGAAGTAAAGTCGTCTTCTAATTTTGCAAATTTTCGACCCCAATTGGGGTCTTCCTCCAAGTTGAGATCCCAGAAGGAAATTTCACTTCTGGGATCTCTACTAGAAAGTGCCTGAGGAAGACCCCGGTTGGGGTCAACAATTTGTGAAATTCAGAGACGACTTTACTTCTACTATCATTGGAAGGGTTAATTTGTTTATTTGCTTTCGAGTCGATGTTGTTGGTTTATCAGAACCTGTTGGTCCTTCCCGCTGTGCCAAGGTGGGCTGTTATAATGGCGCTTTTGTCCCAGCTGACAGATTTCATCATATTACGATATCCTGGTGACAAATAATGAAAACTTGCATTAGAGACGGAATCAAAGATCAAAGGACCTACCGTTACAAATAGAACCAATCATAAATGATTGTGTCATGTTAATTATCGGACTGATTGGCGACTTATCGAACATGTGCTCCTTAGGAGAGGTCACATAACACCTCATTAGAGTGTGAATGGCTTCTGACAGGCATGGACACATTAATGGCACTTGTGAATTTCTTTCACCCTTTCAGTGCCAATGGCAATTTCTTTACCAGTAATAAAACCAACCAAATCCTTACAGAAACCATATTGCATACTTGGTATTCATTGGAAAGTACTTTCCAAGAACTTTCACATGCGTACCCCATGTGAGAGGTTTCAGATGCCTTAAGCTAGGCCATTTCTGCAATTTTTCATTTTTGTCGAAATTGGCCTTGGCAGTGAAAGCGTTTCATTGGGCACGATCCGTGAGTGTTCGAAAATTCCCACAAGGCAGCCTTGGAGCAGTTGCATGCATAGCCATTACATTGCAAGCACTTGTAATAGTTGGTACAATCTCTATCCAAGGCAAAGCTCCTGNACGAAAAGTGATGGAATAGATAGGTTGATATTTTCTACATCATTTCAAAGGGAAAATAATGTTAGATCTGTCCACCAGGGGGTGCTATTCAATAAAATCAAAAACAGGGGTATTTGAATTTCCCGCCCTTCAAAGTCTGTAGCTTGTGTCCTGTCCACCTATATGTAGCCAGTGGTAACACTGCGACTGGACTGATACTATGTTCAACATGGCCACTGTCATGACTGTGCTTTTCATCACTTGAGAAGTTCAATGTGCTGTTATATCATGACTGTATCTTTCATCAGGTAAGGTCACATACTTAAACTCATTTTTTAAGTGGGGTAACAGTCTCAATGTCTAATTGGTAACTTAGATCATTGAAATAGGTAGATTTGAACAGTCTAGTAGGCCTAGTGGAGCATGCATTGACAAGATGATGATCAACCTCACCGCCATGATTCATGGCATGAACTGGTGCTGTGGTCTCACTAACCAGTGGGCGGGCATCCAGGCAACCGAGTAGCTTTACCCTGTTTAATACTATGTTGATATTCATGTATGTTGATATTCATGTCATAGCAAGCAACTACGCCTGGCAAGGTTTTAAGAATTATGGACCGGTTCCCATCCATTAACCCCTTACCACCGTGTGGGTGTCATTAAGATCTATCTCGATCACCAAGAGTTGCAGGCCGATTATCTGGTATTAACCTGTCCTCACCTGTGACCCAGTAGGTCTCATAATGATAATGATAGCTATCTCAATTCATAAGTGATATATTTAAACCCCTTCCCACAAAATTGCTCTGATATGATACAACATGTATCATCTCGATTCATGAAGTCATATTAACCCCTTCCCAGCCAATGGGTGTAATACGCCATCCAGAGATATNGCGAAATACGATATCTATCTCGATTCACCAAGCGATATTAACCCCTTCCTACCCAAGTGGTCTGATAAGAGTCATGGTCTGATAAGATTTTCGATTCACGGAGTGATATTAACCCCTTCCCACCCAATGGGTGTAATACTATATCTATCTCGATTCAAAAAGCGATGTTAACCTCTTTCTACCCAAGTGGTCTGATAAGATATCTTTTTCGATTGATGAAGTGATATTAACCCCTTCCCACCCAATAGGTGTAATACGACATCTATCTCGATTCACCAAGAGATATTAACCCCTTCCTACCGAAGTGGTCTGATCAGATATCTTTTTCGATTCACAAAGTGATATTAACCCCTTTCCACTGAACTGATTTCCTCGAGGAACGCTTTGCTTGCTAACCATTATTAAAAAAGGTACACTATTCGTACTTCGTTTCCCCTCTTTCAGCCTCTTGAGTTGGCAGGTCATAGTCAGCTGAGCGCAAGGCCCATGGGCCTCTTGTTTCTATCTACCTTTCGGTGCTCTTTTCTCTGCTCTTTTCTGTGCTCATTTCTATGCTCTTTTCTGTGCTCTTTTGTATGCTCTTTTCTCTGCTCTTTTCTGTGCGAGCATAAAAAAGAGCACAGAAAAGAGCATAGAAAAGAGAAGAGAAAAGAGAAGAGAAAAGAGCACAGAAAAGAGCATGGAAAAGAGAAGAGAAAAGAACACAGAAAAGAGAATAGAAAAGAGCATAGAAAAGAGCATGGAAAAAACCAGAGAAAAGAGCACCGAAAAGAGCATAGAAAAGAGCAGAGAAAAGAGCTATTCGGTGCTCTTTTCTGTGCTGTTTTCGGTGCTCTTATTGTGCTCTTTTCTCTGCTCTTTTCTATGCTCTTTTCTCTGCTCTTTTCTATACTCTTTTCCGTGCTCTTTTCTCTGCTTTTTTCTATGCTCTTTTCGGTGCTCTTTTCGGTGCTCTTTTCTCTGCTCTTTTCTATACTCTTTTCCGTGCTCTTTTCTCTGCTATTTTCTGTGCTCTTTTGTGTGCTCTTTTCTCTGCTCTTTTCTCTCATTCGGTGCTCTTTTCTCTGCTCTTTTCTGTGCGAGCATAAAAAAGAGCACAGAAAAGAGCATAGAAAAGAGAAGAGAAAAGAGAAGAGAAAAGAGCACAGAAAAGAGCATGGAAAAGAGAAGAGAAAAGAACACAGAAAAGAGAATAGAAAAGAGCATAGAAAAGAGCATGGAAAAAACCAGAGAAAAGAGCACCGAAAAGAGCATAGAAAAGAGCAGAGAAAAGAGCTATTCGGTGCTCTTTTCTGTGCTGTTTTCGGTGCTCTTTTCTGTGGTTTTTTCTGTGCTCTTTTCCATGCTCTTTTCTATTCTCTTTTCTGTGCTCTTTTTTATGCTCTTTTCTGTGCTCTTTTCTGTGCTCTTTTCCATGCTCTTTTCTATGCTCTTTTCGGTGCTCTTTTCTCTTCTCTTTTCTGTGCGAGCATAAAAAAGAGCACAGAAAAGAGCATAGAAAAGAGAAGAGAAGAGAAAAGAGCACAAAAAAGAGCATGGAAAAGAGAAGAGAAAAGAACACAAAAAAGAGCATAGAAAAGAGCATAGAAAAGAGCATAGAAAAGAAGCATAGAAAAGAGCAGAGAAAAGAGCAGAGAAAAGAGCAGAGAAAAGAGCTTTTCGGCGCTCTTTTCGGTGCTCTTTTCTGTGCTTTTCGGTGCTCTTTTCTCTGCTCGTTTCGGTGCTCTTTTCTCTGCTCTTTTGCATGCTCTTTTCGGTGCTCTTTTCGGTGCTCTTTTCTCTGCTCTTGACGTTATAGCATTATTGGCTCTGGTAAGTACGGAGGAGTCCATCACAAGCTACTCATGTTCCTCACTTGGATGGGGTATTTTACTTCCCCTTGCAAAGATACAAGGTACAAGGCACCATGGCTTACTGTCCCATGCCACGGACGTGAAGAGCCGGGAATGAAATCCCACATGGCCAGGGCTGGATTCGAACCCTGGACCTGCCGCTTGCTAAGCGGACGTGATAACCACTGGGCTATCCCAGTGGTTAGCCCAGTACTCTTTTCTGTGCTCTTTTCTATGCTCTTTTCTATGCCGTTTCTATGCTCTTTTCTATGCTCTTTTCTATGCCCTTTTTGGTGCTCTTTTCTATGCTCTTTTCGGTGCTCTTTTCCATACTCTTTTCCTCTTTTCTGTGCTCTTTTCTTTTCTATGCTCTTTTCGGTGCTCTTTTCTATGCTCAGTTATATCATGTAATCTGTGACAGTTGGCAGTGACCTTGACCTCTGACCTTGAGAAGTATTGCATAACTGGAACAGGCATCCTTGATTAAACGTATAGGAGATGGTTAATTCAGGCCTCTAATTTGTTTTCTCCTGAAATTCTGAGCAGATTTGCACTTTAGAACTGTTTGACCTTGACCTTGACCTCTGACCTTCAAGGTCATTACGTAAATTGAAAGCTCATCCTTGATAGCCTAGGTGTAGGTGAAGGTTTTAGGTTTCTACCATCACCAGATTCTGACTTATGTCATGTTATCAAATTTGAATATCAAATCTCGCCATGATATCAGCAAATATCATACAACCGAGCAGGTGCAAACTGAAAATTTCAGTTGCAATAACATCCGTGGATGAGCTATGATGTTGTGATCCCTGTTTCAAGTCATTTACTGTGGCAGATCTCCCGATATGTCAAAATATCAAATTGATTTTTAACCAGGTTTTCGAAGAAAGTCCTGGTTATTAAATTACCGAAAGTGGCGGGCGGTCGGGCGTCCGGGCCGTCGCTTTTCTCTTGTCCGACTGATAACTTAAAAACGACTTGAGATTTTCTTCTGAAATTTTTGGGACATGTTGCTTGTAAGTAGACGTTGTTATGGTTCCCGATCAATCAGATCGGGAACCATATTGTGTTTGGTCATGGTGTCTGTGTGTGTATGTGTGTGTGTGTGTGTGTAGGTGTGTGTGTGAGTGTGTTTCTGTGTGTCCGGTCTGTCACACCTTCATATG
>NMRB01002754.1:53627-78730 GCA_002633025.1 Notospermus geniculatus
AGCACACCAGCGAGTGGCCAGTGCGTCCGCACATGTCAAGGTTCCAAAACCAACTGATGAAAAGAAAGGGGACAGCGTGATCACGCGCACATGACGTCACATCACGTTGGATATCCATACATATCGCGAACTGCCGACATTGTGACGTCATCTGGCAACAAAAAACCATCGTTCCTATCCGACGTGTTTGGGATTTCGATAAAGGAAAACGCTTTGCCAGGAAGCCAACCCATCAGCGGCTCACGTCAAAAGATACCATAATTCCAATAAAATCCTGTGTATAAGGTTACCATTTTTCACCGCGTTCCGCGCCTGTTTTCTGAATTTCATCGGAGATCGTATCTTCGGATGTTAGTAAACGGGGATTTCATAAGTCGTCTTATCTCGCCTGCTTCGATGATCTAAAGGGCCGGTTATCAGGTGGTGATCTTCTATGTACGTTTTGAGTTGCAAACATTGAGTACCGTCTGCTACGAAACCAGTCTGATCGTCCCATAGGGATCGTCCACTGACCGCAAGAGTACCCTGAAAAGTCTGTGTAATACAAACCGGTGTAACAGGAACGGTTGTACCGGTGTAATAGGAAGGATGGTACAGTGTAACAGGAACGGTTGTACCGTGTAACAGGAACTGTAGTACCGTTGTTACAGGAATCGTGGAACCGCTGTAGCAGGAAAGGTTGTACCGGTGTAACAGGAATGATTGCACTGGTGTAACAGGAATGGTGGTACCATGTAACAGGAATGGTTGCACTGGTGTAACAGGAACGGTTGCACCGGTGTAACAGGAACGGTTGTACTGGTGTAACAGGAATGGTGGTACCGGGTGCAACAGAAATGGTTGTACCGGTGTAACAGGAATGGTGGTACTGGTGTAACAGGAACGGTAGTACTGGTGTAACAGGAATGGTGCTACCATGTAACAGGAACGGTTGCACCGGTGTAACAGGAACAGTTTTACCGTGTAACAGGAACAGTTGTACCGGTATAACAGGAACAGTGGTACCGGGTGTAACAGGATGGTGTACTGGTGTAACAGGAACGGTGATACCGGTGTAATTGAAGCGGTATGATGAATAGGTTTCTCCACTGAATGTACAATCATACAATTAAGGATGAAACACATCAAGATGAAATGACTGTGAAAAGTAAAGTATCATTACACAGCACCAACAGGGTGCCTAACGCAATACAGCTGAGTACAGCTGTTTTCCTGCTAAAGGTTTACACTCCGTCCTATCCAGCGGCCCTCCAAGTGCTAGGATTTCACCTGGCTGATGGCAACATTTACATTGGAGTTCGTTCATTCCCCAAGTCAAAATAATGTTGTAGATGAACCGTACCTATATCATTGGGATTATTGTGCGCCCGGCCAGCGGAACATTTTTCTGGGGAGTCTGAACACTTTCTTAGTAGGAAATCTTGCATACACCAAAATCAAGGTCGCCGAGGTCCGGCATTGCGGGCGTCCAGCTTCTCCTGTTGGTGATGCCGGGTCGGCATTGCTGACCACACAGCAGGTTGCTGTCTTCGAATGGAAGTCCTGACACTGACGCTTCCGATAAAAATATATCATGGAGCAGCTAGATCCCAGTGGCAAAGCAACACTTTGTACGAGGGGCCCGGCGGTGTAGTGGTCCGGGTCTCCGACTAGCGGTCAGAAGGTTCGACTGGGCGTGAGATTTTGGGCAAGTCTCTTTGCCTCACTGGCCTCTCCCCACCCAGGTGTATAAATGGGTACCGGTCGGAAATGTACGATTGTAGCGCTGAATGAGCAGCTCATCTTGAGTTCTACTGAAAGGTTTCAGGACAGACTGGGGTTAAAGTGTAAAGTCGGATGAGAACCTCTACTGTCATTGATATCAGACTATAAACCCAAACTTTAACTTTTTTTACGTTTACAGCCGAAAATTACAGCCTCCACATAAAATTTGTACTCTTTCATGAGTGTTCCCACAATGGGGCTTCTACAATAAGCCACGATGGTGTATTATAGGAACAGAGCATAAGAAATGCGTAAATAAACCTTAACGAGGCGTTTCACCTTCGTTTATTAAGACATTTGTTGGCAAAGCATATAGACTACTGGTGGTTTGAACAATTTTTGGATCACGGAACTGTATGTTATGGTGAATCAGTAGTAATACAACCTGGAAGTATACGCGTCGGTTCCTTTGATGTGGACCCTTTGAGTCACGCCGCGTTAGAGGTCGTAAGAACTTAAACATGAACACTTGTAATCAACAGTTTTATAGGAAAACATTTGAAGTGGCGTTTGGTCAAAGGTTTAAAACGCTTTCTCAGCGAGGTGCCATTCTGCGAGGATTTTAGCGCCCAAGTCGCCACCCACTGTCAAAAGAAACACGCTATATTTATCTAGGGTTTTAGCCAATCAGAGCGCGACCATCCCACTTCGCGCTATGGCACTTTGAATTCGGCCGGCATCAGCAGACGCTCGTGGACGTGGTCTTTCTCAGTTGGCTTACGAAGTCCGTATTTCAGCAAAGCCCAGGGCGCATTGGATACAATTTAAATACAAGATGGATTGGATGCCGGGGAGTTATTCGACGGAGTCTGGGGTTGAGGTGACAGCAACATCGATGCGGTGCGGGTGCTGTCAAAGTTAGATCATCTTTGGAGTTACTGTGAGGGCGACTATCTCCATGGGAGTTTAGTTACAGATATTCGTGAACATGCGCTGGGTTTTTCTCAGTATTTTTACTATGTGGTACACTGCAGGAGTGAAGACACAATCAGCACCGAACTGTGATCAAACGAATAATGTAAGTATATCTTTGAGTTGTGAAAAAAATTACGCTTACCTCGCCTGCCCCCAGGTTTGAACAGACGGTATCTTCTTTTGAAGTTTTCTAAAATCCTTGGATATAAATGGGAAAAAATTTGAAGAAACTTTCTTCATATGGTTCACAGGAACAACCTTTCTTCAAATATTTTTCAATCAATACCATAGGATGTGAGAAAACTTTGACAGAAGATGTTGTCTGCTGGACTGGACTCAGGGAGCAGATGAGTTTTAAATAAGAATAGGCCTATGATATTGCTTTGAGTCTCTGGCGCAGCAAAGGGTTGAGTTGGCTCTCTTTTACGAAGTGTCTTTTTATGCCTGAGGTCTTCCTCCATAAATTTTAGGCATTATATTTTAGATGATACCTAAATATTTTACCTCAAATTGGTATTTCGTCCAATGGAAATGTGCTGTTTTCCCCTTTATCCCTGTTCTCAGTTTGCGGTCCAGCGTAGTTGGGGGTTGGCGGGAAAAAAGCTAAGAAAGTGAATCAGATTTGTAGATATTCCACTAGAGATTGTCCTCATATGAATGAAATTCAGAAACAACGGTAGATGGACAGCGTTTTCCCCCTTGAAAAGATGTCCCAGAGTGTTGTCCGTTCGTCAATACGTGTCGTCTGCTAAAGCACGACGTGGGTATCGTCTGCTTGTCAACTAGTCAGGCTTCACGGTGGCATCCAGTGGTGTTAGTGAATGGGCCAACCCCCTTCCATATCGTGACATAGGGCATTTAAACTGCATGAAAACGTCTTCGAAGCTTTTATTTGGGCGTTTAACCGAATTGGATGACAATTCCTCCTGGCTTAATTTGTGGTGAATTCCATTGAAGAACTAGGAGGTGCATCGGGTCTAAATAAAGCTAAAACTAGGCCTTTCAAATATAAACCAAATAATGACATCAAAGGACCGATTGATAGAGTACTAATCAATTGGCAATCCATGGTAGTAGTAATCTCCATTTTATCTGTTTCAAAGGGTGGTAGCAGTGTTTACTATCAGGCCAAAGAAATTGTATTGTTTGTTTCACGGGCACCTGGTGAATTATCAATGCGGTATGGAAGAAGAAAAATGAAAGAAAATTTAAAGATTCTGAACTTAATGGTCAGGAGCAATGAGTGTTGATCTCTGTTTTATCAAAGAGTTTAGAATAAATAAATCGAAGAGAAATTTTAAAATATGAGTTTTAAATGAACATAATTCTGCTCCTATGACAGATAATTTGCATGTAATTCTGATCATGAATGCCTGAAAAGGAAGTGTTTATATGAAAAATTCCATTTTGAGAAATTTTCTTTCCTGAAAATCTCAGTTTTTATTTTTTTCCAGTCTGGCATTTTCCAATCAAGGCTTGCCTGTGAAGCAAAGAACAAAATAGCCTGGCCTGTATAGAACAAACTCGGGGCTGTCTCTTTTTTGTATTTTCTTCATAGGCCATGACTTTTACCAAGATGGATGAGTTGACCAAAAATCATTCAGATTATCAATTGAAAGCCTTCATACATAGTGTGATTACATTGATTTATTGCTTTAACCCTTTCTGGGCTAAGGGAATTGGAGATGTTTGATGATTATGTTTTTTTCTCACAAACCTGATCTTGAAATCAACTCAAGAGATTCGTTTTGTTAAAAGGGCACTGTGTTCCCTATCCTGCATGGAACATACCCAGTTAAGGGAGACCTCTATTGACGGTGTCACTACTGCTTCGCTTATCAACCTCGCCCCATGTTGAGTAACTCTCGTTTCTAGGGTATCCACATATGCATTGTATTATAATCATACATTCTCCAACAATGGGGTGAAAAGCAAATCTGTGGTATTGGAGAATGATGCAATCACTGCCAGTGGCAAAAAGTGGCAATATCATGGTCCTTTAAAGGGAGACTCCACTCATTGTGAATTTTTATCAATCCATGGAGACTATTGCCATGAGAGGTGATGTCACTAGTGTCCATAGGCTGAAGACCTTTATTTTCGTGAATGACCTAACACTGTGACTGCTAGGCCTATTGATTGTGCCTTTTTAAATATGCACTGAACACACACGACGTCACATGTGCTGTGCGGTGGTTCCTTGGAATGCAATAAAAATGCTTAAATTAAATGATGAGTTTACTGATTTTTAAAAAAAGACATGTCGCAGATATCAATGAATTTGAATGTATTACGGTAACAATATTTCAAAAATTCAAAATTTTACACAATGAATGGAGTCTCCCTTTAAGCCTGTAAGGAGGGATTTAACAGCATCAATAGATGTAGGCCGACCCCACATACTAAATAACACTATAAGTGAACAGAAATTATCAGTCAAATTGTCTTCTCCCTCAAATATAGGTATGATCCAGGCATTATCCGGCCTAGATCTACAATGCTCACCCCAATGGTTGAAACACTTCAAAAGATTTGAATGGTTGAAACACTTCAAACAGTTTGAAAACAAGAAAGAAGAGTTAATACTCAGAATATTGCAGTATTTTCTTCAAAAATGATCTGTATTTTAGCAGCTTCCCGCCGACAAATATCATGTATACCAGTTTTTAACCCGTGTTAAACACTTTGTTTTTTGGTAACATAGGCTGTTAATTTCACATACCTGCCGACTTTGTGGTATTTTGAACCTTGTGTTCAGTACATTATTGAGATCACTTGAACATATAAAAACCACTGTATGAACTCTCAAAGGCTGTCAGATTGGTGCAGTGCATTCAATGGCACCTGTCGCCTCTGGGTTTAGGATTCAATCCCCTGTCTGGTCCATACTTCATGTGCTAGAGTAGGCAATTCTTTCTGTCAGTGGATATTTCTCTGGGCACTCCAGTTGCCTCATTGGCTGCTTTTTGGCCAATTATGTAATGATGATGGACAGGCAATAGACAAATCGCAAATTGACGAAAACGAGAAAGATCTGTGCACTTCCGCCGAAATCGTAAACAGAACTTGGTCTGAAACCATCTGACACTGAATGACATGACGCAGAAAACCCCACGACCATGTGACGACAGTGAGTTTGATGACGCTGCGTCAGAGTTGACCATTGATGAATCATGGATTGCGTCACGTCAGCTGGTTTCAGGTCGAGGTTCTGTTTACGATTTCGGCGGAAGTGCGCAGATCTGGGAATTTGGGATTTGTCTATACTGATCTCAATCTTGGATCTCAATCTATAGCCCTAGTGGTGAGATTTGGAACCAATCTAATGTAAATCTGTATAGAGTTAATGCCATACACGACACTCATTTCTTGGTTCAATATCTTTGAAGGTGATGAACAATAGATTTATTGATTTTCCCTCTCGTTTCAGCAAAGTTCCTTGAATTCATTCCTATGGAAGATTGACAGGAACCCACCGTCATATTTTTTTGGGACAATCCACGTTCCGTACACAAAAGTCTGGGATTTCATCCCAGAAAACACCAAGTTAGCATTTAAACAATCCGAATATGTGTTCTTTGAACTTGATCTTACCGATCCGTACACAATGTATGCACTTGCCAGGTGTCAGCTTCTACCTCACGGGGAGTATTTATCCAATATTCTACCGAAGGACATCTATCAGCGTCTGAAACGCCATTTGGAATACGTGAAGGACATGATGCCATCTTGGGTGACGGATGATCAGCGCGGTAGAGGCGTGTACGCGGATTCCCTCTTCAAAGCCATCGCTGGCAACTGGGAACGTAAGCGGCCAATTTGGGTGATGTTAATGGTGAATTCGTTAACAGAAATGGACGTTCGATCGCGTGGCATTCCCGTTCTGGACTTGTATTTAGCACAGGAAGCAGAACGTATCGGGAAAAAGACTGGTGCTGTTGAGCTCGTTGAAGAACAGTGTCTACCTCTAAATGAACTTAACTTACAGCAGGTAAGTGTTGCTGTTTATTTTGTCTGAGTATTTTGAAATAACAGATGCATGAGAGAGTGGAACCTCCCAAAGGCTGGTAGATACTACCAATTACCTCTCAATTAAGGAGACCAATTCAGCCCCTAATTTTCATCCATTTTGACCCCTGTTGTCTGGACACCTCTCAATTTTGGCCTGTTCATTCATCGGAAACTTGGTCCCTTAAGCCTAGCATACATCGACCTTGTGACTGGAAGCACCTGAATGCAACAGTCGCTATCGATGTACCGGTACGCGTTCCGCACACATCGGTTACGACAGTTGCGGCAACAAGTGGCACAATCCAGTCTTCAATCTGGGGCGCACACATCTAACAGGCAATGGGTCTGAATGCGACATGGAAATTATCGATGTCTTCCGATCACCGCCTTGTGGGTCACATGATTCCATCACGTGACGTCACCAGGTGTGCTCCACAAACGAGAAAATTCATTGCCAGCGCGCGTACATCGGAAGCGACTGAAGACGCCTAAAAGCAACCGTTGGCAACGAGTAGAACATGAGCAACTGGCTGGAACTAGCGGCAACGGTCAGCAATAGCGTTGCCGGTGCACGTACATGGGCCTGTTTGAGTATCTGATCAGTTGCTGCTGGTTCCAGGTAGTCGCCAACCGTTGCCGGAAACGCCATTGTTGGTAGTTGCTTCCAGTCGCAAGGTCGATGTACGCTAGGCTTTAAAATCCACTGATTCCTCTGTATTACAAAATCTTCTGTTGGCAGTTGAGAGAGAGCATGCTTTAGTCCTGTGATGATATGCCTCCTTTTAGGGGTACTACTAAAGTGGTACATGAGACATTACAATCTTGAAATAAGCTGTGGGGACATCTCCTTTAAGCCTTGTACTTCAACGGTGTCTATTCTCGAGACAGACAGATTACAAAACATTGCCAGCAGGTCCATTCAATTTCATTCGGAAGGAAGCGTGGATCAAAAAAAAGTTAAATCTGTTGATATTATTAGATGAATATTAACCTGGGGGTGTCAACATCAAAGGTGGTAGAAGATCCTCGGGCTTGGATCAAGTTGGTGATTGAGTCAACAGGTGATTTGTGTAGTATTGATTGTCCTCTCGCAAATTTGGCCCACTGGTAATCGTCTATCCCATGTGCATACTAATAACAAATATCTAGTGTGGGGTTTATGGTAAGTGATAGACTCTTGGTTCATCCCATGCCCATCGGGTTCGATATCGGCAGAGTTCTTCCACTGAAGTCTGCGAATTTGCATCAGTGTTGTGGTACATTGTAAGTGTGTGTGTGTGTGGGGGGGGGGGCTGACATGCCCTCTTCCCAATTCACATACAGTGTATTTGTTGATAAAGCTTTGAAATTTAAAGTAAAAATTAGGGGAAAATGAGAACACATTTCTTCACAGATTCCTTTGGATGGCATGGGGGGGGGGGGAGTGACCCACCTAAACTTGGTGATGAAATCCTATTTTTGTGGGTGAATTGGGCCAGTCTCTGCAGTGGTACCACATACAATCGGTATCCGGTAAATTAGACAACAGTATTTTAGACGAAGATTGGACATGGTCTTTTAGACAATGGTAAATTAGACAATGGTAAATTGGACAATAGTCATTTGAGACAATGGTAAATTAGACAATGGTATTTTAGGCAATGGTAAATTAGACACTGGTAAATTGGACAATAGTCATTTGAGACAGTGGTAAATTAGACTTTAACGGATAGGTAAATACATTTAGACATAAGGGAGGTTGAGATCAGCGACTTATCACGGATCCTCATACGTATACGGATAGAATTCTGTACAACGAGGACAAAGTGTATGTATTTGTACAATCATGCATGTCATGTCCATTGGTCATTCTCATATACATTTTGGGTTTGGAATTCCTCCCTGTGCTGATGATGCAGTAACAAAAGTGGCTCTCCATCAACTTAACCATCCCATTCAAGAGACCTCATCCCGTAGGCTACAAAGCAGACTCTCCAACAATTTGGATACCTGAGTGTCCTGAACAATGATTCAAGTGTGCCAGACCCCGCAAACCCGGTTAAAAAGCTGAATGTTTGCTGTGGAGAGTGTTATTGAGATGGAGATGGTGTCAGCTGGGGTTTTGAAGGACACTGAGTGACCAAACACTGACAAGAGCGATACTGCGTGCTGAACATGCTGAACATATTTACGTACGCTCCTGTGGCAGTGTTTTCGTTCGCTCTGTATGCTCCGCTCACAAAACACTGCCTCAAATAGCCGGTATTCTGCCGATTGACCACCAGATGGCATCACTACTGTTCCCGCGCCAGAGCAAGTGTTTCAGGATTTTGCTTAGTTGCAGGTGATGGCGGGCACTGATTGGTTGGAGAGACACATGGGGCACGTGCCCCCCCCCCCCCAATCTGTAAAATTGACCGTAAAATTATGGAATTTGGAGCAAATCTTTGAAATTCACCGCGGATTTCAATGTTTAAAGTTTAGTTGCACAGGGTGGATGCCCCCTCTTTTCCCAAATCCTGGATCCGCCCCTGCTAGCAGCAGCTTCGGGAACCAAAATGTAATAGGGTGGTGTCCTGGTAGAGGTGCCTGATAAGGGTAGTTCTACTGTACAGGTACAAATATCAGTACTATTTCTGATGGGAGGGGAATTTGGTAACAGCTAATAATATATGTAAAACCACCGATCTGTAAAGGGAATTAAGAGGCAAAAATGCAGGAACACACTGTGTGATGTCAGGTGATCTTGGTGGTAGGTACCTAACATCAGTGAATTGGCAACAAACATTTCTGCGGTGGCATCTTTTTGTTGATAGTTTTTTACCCGATCAACCCCCAGTGTTTAGACAGGTGAGATGGGTGGTTGTAAAAGTTGGCATTAAACACCGGCAATAATGGGCGGAGGAGCCTTGTCGACAAGCCGCTCAATATTCCTTGTTTTTTATGGTTTTCCCAAATATCTCTGTCCAAACAACCAGAGGAAATACATTTTTAAACAAGAACACTTTGTAATGGAATGGGGTGGACACAGTGAAAGGAATTTTTTGGTAAATCGGTATTATATAGTGCTGGTAGCCTGATACGAAGTTCTGTACTCTTCTGGCATGTCTGATATGGTTCAATATATGTGTTATCGACATAAAAGATGGTGTGATTTATACCCATGAATTTTTATGAAAAATTATTTTCAGTTCCTGTAGCCCTAGAGAATAGCTACCGTATGTATGTAGGTAGGCTACCGGTATTTGGTGTTCTTTGGGGATTTCAGAATGTTGAAGTGAACTTTGTTGACCCCTCGTGAAAGGAGCAGTCCTCCACCACGCCAGGGATCTTTATTTTGTGAATTCCGGCCCTTACGTTTAGTTTGAGCCTTCCTGTATATGTGGCCCTTATATTAGATAAAGCAGTTCTTTTACTGATCGTAAAGCTTCTCAGTGGTCAATTAGGAACTAATCATATGCATATCAGAAATACCAACAGGAATCACGCATTTCAAATACGTTCATAAAAACATGCACGGTCCTAACTTAGCCCAAATGAACCTTTCTTTGTTATATTATTTGTATTTTCTTTGCCATTCTTATTAGCCTTTCTAAGAATCATGATGTCTAACTAGAGAACCTGTCCTTATGCCAAAAGACTAAACTTCTCAAGTGCCAAGGGTATTTCCTCCCCATTCTTACACCTACAGAGGATAATTGATTCTTTTATCCCATCATTCCATGCATTAAACTCCCCTACCCCTTTCATTCTTGCCATCATGTGTTTAAATTTGTTGAACATGTTCCTGTATACTCGCAAAGTTTCAGATTGGACTTTAGTCACGGTTTCTGGCCAACACTCTTTCAATTATTTTCTTTATAACACTTTGATTCCTGTTGAGGCTGACCAAATGTTTACAATACATGACAATCAACAGCATGGTTCTAAAGGGCATGAATTTTATGTTTGTGAAATTCCTAAACTAAACTGAAAAAAGTGACAAACACCACAAAACATTCCTGTTCGGAAGTGTTCTGACCTGATGTCTGTACTAACTTTGTGATTTGACATACGTACCTCCATTCCTTTTAGTTCTGTGATCTGACCATTAAAAGATAAACCTTGCAAAACAGAAACAGTTCATTAAAGTTCTGTGTTCTGACCATTAAAAGATAAACCTTGCAAAACAGAAACAGTTCATTTAAGTTCTGTGTTCTGACCATTAAAAGAGAAACCTTGCAAAATAGCAACAGTTCATTGAAGTTCTTTGTTCTGACCATTAGAAGAGAAACCTTGCAAAACAGAAACAATTCATTAAAGTTCTTTGTTCTGACCATTAAAAGATAAACCTTGCAACATAGAAACAGTTCATTAAAGTTCTGTGTTCTGACCATTAAAAGAGAAACCTTGCAAAATGGACACAGAAGCCAGTGAGTGTCATTTCTCACCAAGGCCAGGCCTGAGTTCAAAACTTATGGGGAACAGATTGGTTTGTAAAAACCGTTTTTAGTTCTTATTCGTCCTAATCCAACCCTAAAATAGGGCGTCTTCATTCAAACTAATAAACTTCACAAAGCCCTGAAAAAGAAACCCATTTTCCTTACAGACCCCCCTCAAGGCAATCAAGGGGCAAATGTTTATGATGTTTTTGCTGTGCCATTTTTTTTGTCAGTGAATGAGGTCACATTAGGAAAGGACCATTTTGAGCCAAAAGTACCTGCAGAGAAAACTCGAAAAAATTCTAAATTCTGATCGTTTGAAATATGGGCAAAATTGAGCCGGCTTGACCGACGACAGAACAGATTTCTTCAAAGAAAACCATGTCACCTCCGATTATTGGTCTCTGGTTGAATAACAACAGGTTCCAAGTTTCCTGACCATGCATCAGATATTAGATTCAGATTTGAATCGACACCAGATTGTATCATGTGCTGTGACAGATCATCCTGTCACTTTGAACCGACTTTTGAGATTTCTGATAAGGCAGGAAGCAGGAAGCGTTTTTGAATGCAAAAGATTTCCTGTTGCGATTAAACTGATATAAATTTGACATACACACATGCTGTTGGCAGTCTTGCTCAACGAATTGGCTCCATAAACATATAAAGGTACCTAGTGCAAAATTCCAAGTTGCCAAATTTCAGATGGTGCCCATCAATTTTAAACTATTTGAATGATCAATTTCATAGTCCTGCCAGTTTTTTTAAATTCCAGATGATGCTTATTAAAATTTAAAATATTTGAATGATAATTTTCTACCCTGGTGGTCATGCCAGATTTTGAATTCCTGATGCTGCTCATAAGTATTTGAATGATAAAATTCCGTACCCTGATGTCCTGCCAGCCAGCTTAAAATAATATTGGGCCGATTTTTTAAACGATAGTTAACGTAAACCTCGGTTTAACCATCGGCTTTTCTGACAAACCGTGAATTAACCAAAGTAAACCTTTTGACTTTTAGAATGTTCGGCTATCAACGATTCATAAAATCGAAAAATTCACTTTGATTAACAAACAGTTTGTCAACTGAGGGTTAATGAAACCCGATGGTTATCTTAGCCATCGCTTAAAAAATCGTCCCATTGTATTGTCACTTGTGAACTTAACAGTACGGTAAAGAACTAAACGTGGACAACAGTTATCAACATTGACTTGGCCTGAGCAGTAAATTTTCCTATTGATACAAATGAGTTCCGATCACAGCTTGGTGGTTGGAATGGCTATTGTCGAGGACATTGCGATGACATCAGGTTTTCTCAAAAATCTCTCCCACCACAATAACAATCCCATCAAGGGGAAAATACCAATGAATGAATGATGTTGGTAGTTTGTCGAAATCACCGCAGGATCTTTTCAGGTGTTGTACGCCTGTTTAGTACGCTATTCAAGGATGAGACCAGGGGAGGACAGTTCATGATGAGGCTATGTTTGGGGTGACAGGTAATGTCCACGTACAAGGAAGCAACTATGATTGATGACTTTCACTAATAGCGGGAGGGTCCAGAACCGCTGTGAGGTGTCGGGATGGTGTGGAATTCTGTCGTGATGGCTTGGCATTCACCACGATATAAAACAGCTGGAATTGAAAACTTCAAATGCTGGATGGAGTCTGACTTGTCTTGTCAGGGTTTTCGGTACAAAATTTTGGTCAGGTGTCAATGACCCAGGGTGCTTTTGATCCAAGGGTACTTCAATTTGGGGGGTCATTTTGTCATTGTCTGATCATCACACTTTCAATGATGTGTGACGCCGTCATAGACAGGAACCAGTCTATGGTGATCGCAGCGCCATCTTCACGACTTCAGCACACGTGGACGAACTAAAAATACACGTGTTTGCCTGAAGATGGCATTTCAATCGCTCAGTTTGAACCAATTAGCGATGGAGCTCATATATTAACATTCATTACCACACTCTCTCCGCTAAAGCCTAGCGCACATCGACCTTGCGACTGGAAACAACTACCGGCAATGGCATTTCCGGCAACGGTTGGCGACTAACTGGAACCAGCATCAACTGATCAGATGCTCAACACAGGCTGATATACGCGCACCGGCAACAACGCTATTGCCAACCGTTGCCGCTATAGTTCCAACAAGTTGCTCATGTTCTTCTCATTGCCAACTGTTGCTTCTAAAGTTGTCTTCAGTTGCTTCCAATGTGCATGCGCTGGCAGTGAATTTCCTCGTTCGTGGAGCACACCTGGTCACGTGAATGTTTATCACATGACTCCTGAGTGGTCCGATCGGAAGACATCGACAATTTCCGTGTAGCATTCAGTACCATTGCCTGTCTGATGTGCGTGCCCCAGTCAAGAAATAGCTTCAAAAGTGGTATGAAAATAGGGGTCCATTAGGTCGTAGCTAGCGCTCCAAGCGGCTCCATAGCGAACCAATTATCTATACCCCTGAATAAAATAACTCAGAAAATATTTTCTTCAAGTTGATTTGCAGGCCCGTGCTTCATTCAAGACTGATCTACGTTGCAAAAACAACAGGAGGAAGAGAGTAGAATACAGGATACATATGTATACATGTATTTACAGAACATTGGTTCATACATCAGGAAAGATAACCATACCTGAAGTCTCTCCGTTTTTATGCAACTCAGGTGGCAGTCCACCTGTCCATTGAGCTGGCGGTGTACTTAGCATCTGTCTAAAGTGAGCAGATGCTTTTAACATTGTTAAATGACATCACCTTCTTGGCTATTATGATGTATGTTGCATTAAAGGGGAATTCTCATTCTTACAACAACGGCGTTTGGAATTGCTATCATCTCCGTACAATGTTGTTCAGAGTGTTCTGCAACACCATTTGTACAAACCCTGCAGTAGGCCTAAGTATTGATGGTGCCAACATCGCCAGCTGCGGGAATTGATGATGGCAAGAACATCCAAAGATATAGGTCAATCATAGGAACCTCAGCTCAGAATATCTGTTTATCATTGTGAACATCAACAGGAAAAGGTTCCTACTATAGGCCTATGGAGCTTGTGCAGTGGCTCATTATGACATCACTTTTGACCGGCGGTCCACCATGCCGACGTCGACGACAAAGTGCGCCATTTGTAGATCACGTCATGGGTTGAAGTCACGCACACACCACTTGCGCCGACAACTAAGTGTGCCACGTGGGACGACAGCGTCATTTGACGTCAATTTGACCGTCAAGATGGCAGATTTTTCTGTGATGACGTCATCTGCACAAGCTAGACATACTGTAAATATACAGAAAGCCTAAGAAGTGCTTCAGCAGTCAAAATAAGTGATAGCAATGAGTTGGCTCCAGATCAAGCCAGTATAACTTGTCTGTTAATGTCCGTTGAAAGCTTCCTGATGCCATTAATGTTTGATTACTTGTACCAGTTTGCCCTACATATATTCTTTCATAAAACATTCTGGCCAATGTCCCAAACTTTCTATGATTGGTATCAGTTATCAAAGACAAGATCTCTAAGAAGACGAAAACATGTTCTTCTGGATTGTCCACATCATTCATAGCTGATAAACATGAACGGTGCTCTTTGGTTGCCTACTTAAGCCTACCGTACATCGGCCTTGCGACTGGAAGCAACTACCAGCAATGGCGTTTCCGGCAATGGTTGGCGACTACCTGGAACGAGCAGCTGATCAGATGCTCAAACAGGCCGATGTACGCGCACCGGCAACGCTATTGCCGACCATTGCCGCTAGTTCCAGCCACTTGCTCATGTTCTAGTCATTGCCAACGATTGCTTCTAGTCGTCTTCAGTCGCTTCCGATGTACCCGCGCTGGCAATGAATTTCCTCATTTGCGGAGCACACCTGGTCACGTGATGGAATCATGTGACCCACAAAATGACTCCTGAGTGGTCCGATCGGATGGAAGACATCGACAATTTCCGTGTAGCATTCGATACTATTGCCTCTCCAATGTGCATGCTCCACATCGAAGACTGGATTGTGCCACTTGTTGCCGCAATGATCTGTCGTACTACTGATGTGCACGCACCACAGGCGAATGACGTTATGTCTTCACTGCACGCCTTCCACGGCGTCGCGTGACGTCCACGGAAGATACGAGGACGGTACACACACGATGCTGCATCTATAGTGTGGTACGCGGATGGGACGCCTCGGGAAGGTCGGTCAATTGTACAGCATACTGTACATGTACCGGTACAGTACATAGCTGACTTCTTCTCTTTCAAGACTCCCTTTAAGCCTGCCAGGTGCTTCTCCGTCTGCCATCTGGACCTGTTTGATCCTCTGTTTGCCCGCTACATCAGAGGTGTCATCCTTTAGACCGCTGAAGATCACTTGTCCCCCTCAAGTGATCCTTGAGTATCACTGAAGTCAATTGGAGTTGTTGAATCGGCAGATTGGTCAGAGTTCAAAGGAAGTGTAGAACCGACTGAAGAGCAGGTCTGATTGTTCTGAATTGCTCCTTATGTTCGTTTGATCAATTCATATACACAGTAAACCCGGAAATTTTCACTGGGTGATATTTCTGTCTCCGATTCGGTCAACATCTCGCTTTGTCCTCGTGTGGAATTGGTGTGGAGTCTCATGGTAAAAATTGATGGCAAAGAATCGCAATCTGTCTAGATTGACCAGCATCCCTTGCCAGGTCAAATGGTGCTTTTCTGTGGTCACAGACTAAAGGGGCTTACAGGTCGACATTGTGTCTTGAAGCAACTCGTCGGATCCGTCGCAGATCAAAAAACCACCACGCGCAGGTCGACATTTCAGCGATTGAGAAGAACTCGGAGCAAATGGCAGTTACCTCGAACAGCATGCTCATGTCGACAGCAGAGACAGCTAGTTGCCGAAAAGTAGAACATGGGCAACTCGCGGCAACTAGCGGATCCGGCAGTTGCTCTGAGATGCAGGCGCACTCAGGTCGACAAAATCGGCAACTGATCAGTCACGCCGAGTTGCTTCCATCGCCGGAAAGCTAGTTTCCGCGAGTTGCTTCAAGATGCAATCAATGTCAACCTGTAAGCCCCTTAGGCTCCAGTTCCATAGAGCTCACGTTGACACTTTTCACGCGCCACGCTTCACGTTTTCCTTTCGTTCCTCGGAGAAAGCATGTCACAGGACAGGTAATGTGTGTCTCGTGCGCTGAATCGAGGAACGAAAGGAAAACGTGAAGCGTGGCGCGTGAAAAGTGTCAACGTGAGCTCTATGGAACTGGAGCCTTAAAATAGTAAGAATTGATGACCATTTTCCATTGAGTACCTTTTACAGATACTTCAACTGACCAGCAACGAATATAAAAAAATCGTCTACTGGTATTTCAAAAACAACTGCTTTGGTAACTTGTCATGCTGTTGCTTGCGTTCCTTCCCTTGCCGTGGGTAAAGTTCACCTCAGGCTTCTAAGAGGTTCAGTTTGATCAAGTACCAACTTCAGAGTCATGATTGTGATCATTCTCTCTGATATTCCAAGACAAAGCTGTCAAAAGCTTTTGATATCGTTTGATTCGTCAGCATCAGTCAGACAGATCCTTTTGACTGCAGATGGCTTGAGATGCTCCGAGTGTCTTCATTCAAACTTTTGTCTCACTCTTCCTTTGAAAGTCTTTGATGAAGATTTAGACAGGAACGGTGAAGTGTTTGCGCTGGCTGAGTGAAACTCTCGACCACGGGTCAAATTTTCTCCCATAGGCGCATTTTAGCTGCGCTTCCATAACAGAAAAAGCCAGTATTTGTCCGGGCTTATTCTGCTTCCATTACAAGATGTCCGTGTTTAATAAGTCCGATTCTATTAAGTGCGGATCTATTAAGCGTGGATAGCATAGCCGAGTGACTCCAAATCTAAATTAGATGCGGATCAACACCGGTATTTTCTCTGGTGGAATGGCAATAAGTCCGGGTCTATTTGTAGTATTATGTTCGGCTACAGGTGGCTTAAGATCGCTTGCGACATTGCGCATGCTCAAGCGTACCAGAACAATATAGGCGGTTCACTCCACATATCGCCATCTGTAGCGTTCACTTCCACATATTGCCATCTGTAGCCAAACTTATAACCTCAAATCCAGTAGTGGAGCGCAAGGTGTGAAAAATATCTGGTCTTATTTATATGCGGACAGACACCAGTGGTCTACTAATAAGACCGGATATAAAAGCTGTAATGGAAGTGCAGCTTTTGTGTCTCAAAGACACAGGAGAGAATTTCCTGGATAATTTGAAGTGAAGAAATTCGGTCTCGTGGAATGGACCTTCATTTTCCTGTGCAGCTGTACATAAGTCAAACTAGTATTAAAGCTTTTATGGCTATTGTTTACAAGGTTCTTTTGGGCTAACTGAGTTAGTAATTGGAAGTTTGCATCCAGACTCAGTGTGGTTGACAGCTTTGGAGTATTATCCCACACGGGTTGATGTCAATTTTTCCACCCAAATAAGATCAACTGCAGTGCATATTTCTGTATGGAAGCAGTGCTTTGATACAAGCATATTTTGGCATAGGAAAGTTGGAGGCAATTCAGCACCCATGTTGATTTGTAGGCTCTTCCCGCCCATGTCTTCCCTGCTGTGATAATAAGAGAGCAAGTCTGGTTGTTGGCCCACAAGCAGTTGACTGAGCCCATCACCTCTAAAAAGAATGCCATTAGCTATGGAATGCTCCTAAAAGCTTCCAATGGAGACTTGGCATAAACAGACCACGAGAGTACTGAAGTCAAGTCTCCTAACAATTAGCACTTCCGGCAGCTATCTTGACTGGATATATGAGGGTATCATCGTGAACCTGAGTGGTTTGGTTTCACTGGAGTTTATGGTTCTGGGGGATTGAGTTGGCAGGTCGACTACGATTTTGAAACAGTTGATGCTAGAGCAGTTATTTTTTGGGTCAAAACAGCTGAGTCAAATTTGACAAAAAATACATCAATTATCTTTCTTGTCGGAATCTTTTTGCTATCTTCATTTTTTGCGTATGTCCGACATAACGGATCCCTTTCTCAAAACCCACTTCATTCGCTAAGATTTTCAGTGCGGTGTACACTAGTGTGATGCATTGCGCCATTTCAAAATGGTCACCACTTCGGCTGGAAATACGAAATGTGATTGGTGAAAGAACTTCTTTATGTCAGGTTTTTAGGGAAAATGACAGCAATGATGCCTGTAGCGGCAAAAAAGACAAATCGATTGATGTATGGTATGCCAATTTTGACCCAGCCGATGCGGAGATAACGTCTGAAAACCTCGCGTCAGTCGGATGTGGAATGAAGAATAATGTTGAGTGGCCAAAACATTCTGAGTGTGGTAATATACTTTGGATACTTGTATCTTTGCTTGATTAGCATTATCACAACATGTTCCGACATCACTTACATACCCCAAGCTCCTACAGAAATATACCTGATGCTTATCCAAGAGAGAAACAACAATGTGGCTACCACTTCAAAGCATACCGCATTTAGTGCCAATGAGGCAGGAATTGGATTTTTAGATGCCATCAGTAGCTGTAAACAAGATATATAAGCAAAAAGATTAATTGACAGCAAATTATGTGACCTGGGTTATATTTATTGGGGCAAGAAAACAGAGATATTAGATGATATTCCGACTGGAGTGGTCGTTTAGGAGAAAAGTGGAGTCTCGTGATCAAAGTTCTCGTTGTTGGGATCTTGGCTTCCATGGAAAAGCTCATTTCTAACTGATTTACTGAGCCATTTTTCATGAATTTATTGAGCCAATTTTCATGACTTTATTCCCTAACGAGTGTCTGAGGCTTGATTCATACTTCAGATGGCAAGCGTCAGTGTCCGATGCACGATCAAATTTAGATGCCAACATCTGCCGTCATATTGATTCATACCACAGTGTCAAGTCAGTGATTTGATGTGGCAGAACTATCGTGAGACCATTTACAGCGCCACGATTAGATGCCAACAAAATCGGCCATCGAGGTTTAGCGTCAAACGTGTTGTCCTGCAATTTTGAGCACAAGTTGGATGCAGATGCTGGCGTATGAAGTATGAATTCAGCTTTCCATCTGTAGCTTTCACCGCCCTGAACTGCTGCAAAAAGCCACTGCATTAAGCTGACTAGAGAAAAATATGAGTCTGCAAGTATAGGTTTATGGTGGTATCGGCGTCTGGAGATATGGTGGATTGTGGCGCTGCTGGCATTAATTGGTGATTTTGATTTCTACATTAGAGGTAATGGAGATTTTTGTCAAAAGTGGGCGTGGTCTTCTAGGCGGCTCACGGCAGGGCAGTTTAGGGCAGCATGGGATCTATTGGGTTAATACTAGTTCAGTTCCTTCTGCTCTCCAACTGATGTTGGTGTCAACTTGGAATGTTAGGAATGAAGTGATGCAATAATTTTTACATTGTATAGGGAACACCAATTTAATTAATTTGTATTACATGATGATAAGACACCTACGTAAGAAAAGGTGGCATATTTGACATGAAGAACAAAAAAAGGTTATGTTTCACTTTATCTGTACATGTCTAACAACAGATTTGTGGACAATTCCTTAAAAACCTTTCTCAAGGGAATAATAATGGTATGCCAATTTGCAGAAAATTGTAGTGTAATTTCTGCAAATTGCTGCCACAGATAATCAGTCAAGTAAAAGATTGACCAGGAGAAGTGCACTTGAAAACTTACCATGTCCACTGCAGTGGCCTAATCGTTTCATTAAAAGCATTAAGAAAATTCCTCAAGTCGGGACTTTGTTTGCAAGAAATGAACTGATAGTTGAGAGGATGATGATGACACTATGGTAATCACTGGTGCGTGTGTTCTTTGCAAATTGACCTTGCATTCCTCTCCAGCTGTCGAAGTGGTCTTGGCGGAAAAGTCACCAAAAAATTCTTCACTAAGGACGCCATTCATTGACCAGATACGTAGTGACATTTGGACATTTGAATGCGCTCATTTATCTATTTATCTTTTTGCTGTGTTCTTATGTAGGCTACTTTGGTCTTTATGGAATCCTTCTTTGGGAGAGTCAACTTGATTTCATTTGAAGGAATTTCACCAACCGGTACCGGTAGCGTACTGCTGTCCTCTTAAAGGAGTTAGACGCCGAAGTTGTAAACAAGCTGGTTTGTTTACAAATATGGTCGGCAAACTAGTTTTATTCCTTCGTGCAGGTGGCAGCACCCGTGATCATTAGACTGGTTCCCGGTCCGATGCAACTCACTCACGATATTCACGTCAGTACATATCACCGACAATAGGTGGCAGCACCGCAGGCGTCCGTGGATAGAGAACCAGTGAGTGAGTGTTTACAACTTCGGCGTCTAACTCCTTTAAGATATTCGTAAGCTTGAAAGTAATGTTAAGAGCTAAATTTGGTTTGAACGTTTGGAAAAGACAAAAAAGATTTTAAATTCCAAATGGTGCAATAATTGGTTAGGTCATTAATACAGAGTTACCTCAAAAATAGATAAGCACCCAAAAGTTGTAAAAGTAGTTTAATTACAGCTTTGTATATCAAAGACCATCATCTATCAACCTGTGTCCTCTCTGCTGTTTGAAAACGAACTTCCCACCTTCTGACAGATGATAAACATCAAAGCTTTGGACACCTTGTGGGCACTTTGAAGAAAGCGATAGAAAGTCAACTTGCCGAAATCGACTCCAAACTCCTACTTCTTGAACTTTTCTTCAATTTTAACAAACTTGGAGAGGATTTTGTTTGATATAGAATTTGATAAAATGATCTTCAAACGGTTTCCAACTTCGACCATCATAGCACAGTTGTCCTTTGATCCTTTCTGAATGAAGCTATTCCTTAATTAGAGACTTTGTACTTCCATCTTCAAAGTTACAAACGCTTTGACCGTTCAGTCTGGGACCAAAGTCCCTAGGATCAGACGGTTGTGGTTGGGGTGAAACTTATCAACCTTTAGATGGTCAGTCTTCGGTCAAACCTCATTAATTGCTTAATGCTGTTTGAGAGTTGAGGTTGAGACATGCGAAGCTAAGGACAACCAGATCTGATTTCAAGTGCTGTATAAGAAAGAGGAGAATAAAATGAGAGTAGGGTCATACTTCTTAAGACAAAAATTCATACTTCGATGCACGACCATCGCCGGCGATCGACACATGATCTTGCGTTCGACGCCGACCCCGTTGCGCAATTTGGTCAGCGTCCGATTGCGGGACTGTAATTATTTGAGTCAGTACATAACGCATCGCCGTCGCTGAACAGGGGTGGATCCACAATTTCGGGAAAGAGGGGCGACACTGTGTTAGAAACATTGGAATTGTGGGGTGTTTCAATGATTTGCTCCACATTTCAGAATTTCACGGTCGACTGTACAGATTTGTTGGCCGACAGGGGCGTGCGCCGGGTGTGCCCCCCCCCCTTGGATCCGCACCTGCTGAAGTAGGCCTAGGCCGGAATAAATCAACTCGCAAAGTCGGCGTCTAGATTTTGATCGTGCGACAAAGTATGAATAATAGGCTTCAGAGATTCAACAACAAACTCAACGCAGTTCCTATTACTGTTCTCCACAACTTGTTGAAGGCCAGTGTCAAGACTGTACCATACTTATGATATTTACCATCACTAACCTTCCAAATCGTGTTTTCTTTGATGCCGAAACCAAATATTTATCTCTGGTAGCAAACAAGGCTCGATAACTGGCATTAACTGTCCTCTCAATTCTCAGATAAATAGTAACCACCATTCATTGCATTCTATCGAGGCAAATGTTTCTGGCACAAAAGATGTGGGATTCTGTATTGAATTCTTTTATTATTTCTTCTTGTAGCCTATCAAATGTGTCCGGTCTCATGAATGGGTCATGCATTCTTACATGCTGTTTGGGAAAATTCGGAATTTTTTGCGATGAATTTGATTCAGCAGTGTTTTGTGCCGATTGTCCCATGTTTTGGAAGTGTTGCATCTGGAGTGTTGACTAATTATTTTATGTTTTATTTTTTGGCCTGATTTGTTCATATTGGAAGAAAAATATAAAAGGAAATTGCTTTGTTGGGAGTGTAACTGTGAAATTTTGTTATGTATATAGGCCTAGGGGAAAACTGGAACAGAGGGAGCTTGGCCTGGTCAGCAGACGCGGGTCCAAGAGGACGGGGCGCACCTGGTGCACGCCCCCTTTCTGCCAACAAATCTGTAAAATCGACTGTAAAATTCTGAAATTTGGTGCAAATCATTGAAATTCACTGCAGATTTCAATGTTTCTAGAACAGTGCGCCCCCTCTTTTCAAAATCGTGGATCCTCCTGAGGAGTTTGTTCGAACTACACGTCTCCCTTTGACGAAGGCATTTCTATTGTTTACCTATTGTTAGAGGGACACTTTTTTGGGCCACCCTGTAATTGAAAACCACCGGCATGCGTGCCTTTCATGAGCACGCACAGAAACATTCTTGGTTGTTGTAAGAATATTTGTGAGTAGTTGAAACATCTGATGGAAGGCAGAAACCTATTTCGCGTTATAATTATTTCGCCTTCCAGTTCATAAAATTATGTGTGGTTCATGTAAAATATTAGACAATGTCAGATTGTACAATGGGTTTCGCGACTCACATCACTGTCCAACTTCTTGGTGGTATTTTGATAGCACGAATATGGCACGTTGTCAAATCTTCATAGAGCAAACATGCAGTGATCAATCATATTGGATCCTTATCTTGAACTGCGCTGTGTCTTTAACGTGACCTTCTCATCCGAGAGCACCCCAGGAACTTACCACACAAGATGAGAAAAGGTCTTTTCATGCGAAATGATGGCAAACTGTTAAAAGAATGTTATAATTATCCATCGAATGAGTTATTATCGTAAATATTTCTCAATGTTTTTCATAGAATTGTGCATTTTTGCATGTGCAACATGCCCGCCATTGCAGGAAATCTGTCAATGTGAAGATAACTTTTAGCTGAACTCTTTAAACCAAATTGCCGTGTTGGGTCAATGAATTTTCCATGGGAGAAAGTCGTCAGCAAACAGCAATAGGAGGCCGCACATTCATGTAAGAAGGAAGCAGTCACAACCCCCATGCTGAAAAATTGAATTGGCTACATGCGAGTTCATTCACAACTCGACTTGTTTACCTTCTTCCCTGCCTGCCATCAAGCCAACATGAGGTTAAAGGAAGATCACCAACATGCAAACTGCTGGGCACTTGTAACTGTACTTAGTGTCTTGTAGCACACAATCAGTACAAATGTAAGCATGTCTAAGGCCAATGAAAGAAAATTGATGTTTTTCATACAGAATTGGAAAAATTGGGTGGGATGAAGCTAGGAATCCACTGCTGATTTGCGACTTGCCTTGCAACCTGCTACCTGCGATTGAATACGATCGCAAGGAACTGATACCGGTGCCGACCGATTGCTGACTGAAATTGACCACATCTTCACCATTGGTGGAAATCAGGTCTAGCAAGTCCACTACGGCAATTGAGTGCCCAGTTGCAACGCAACCCAGTTGCAAAGCAAGTCGCAACGCAAAATCAGCTTGAAATCAATGGGGGATTCTTAGTTTGAGACAGTTACATGTATTTTAACTTAAATTGCCTTGGATGTAGTCGAAGACAACACAGCCAATACAAAATGAAAAATCGGGTAGACAGTATAACTTGGATTATTCAGATGATCGAGAGCCACAACGGAGTGTCTCATTGCAGAGTTGTTGGTCTTGATTCATCAGGTCATCGGGGACAATCGGAGCCAAGAGGGATATCCTAATTGACCTCATCAATCAACTTTCCTTTGCCTTTTACAGCAATAGAAATCAAATATAATTCCTTGCCTCTTGAAACTTCGCCTTTCTGTGGCGTTTCTTGTGGAAGTGTCAAAAGTTTTCTCGCCGTAACTTAAGCGTTTCATCGCTTTGAAGTTGGACTGGTCAAAGCGTTCACCTCAAGCCAAACAATTATCTAGATAAACTTAAGAAATGATCAAACGTGCTCGACAAGTAATCAACGGTATCAAAGGTTTGATATAGCTATAACTGAATATTGTTATCTGATCAGCTTGTTGTCAAAGAAAGGGACATGGCTTGACAAAGGATATGGTTAAGTCTTTACTTTTAATGTTTGGATATCAAAGACATTGATACCTATTGCTTACAAACACCTTTCACCTTCCTTAGATATATATCTCACTGATTTCTTGATAAAATTTGAGAGCAAGTCTGAAAGCGTTTTGAAATTGAAGGTGTGAAGTTTTCAAGAGGCTACATCAAGAAGTTTGTTGACTTTTATATGATTGAAATCAAAGGCATTGCAAACAATGAGAAGGTCTTTGTAGGTGCAAGATGAATCAAAGTCCAATGACATCTAAGAATATCAGAAGTAAAGAATGGCAAGACCAGACGCACTTGGCAACTTCTAAGTCTGTCATCTTCAAATCCGTTACTGGAGAAGATTTTTGAGGGCAGTGACACCCATGCCTCAAAAAACGTACATTAAAGTTTCTTTGGTAGTCTACTTCCATCTTTTTTTGCTGAATTTGCTGTGGCATCTTTTTTATTCATCGTCATGGACGCTGGGGAAAAGTTATTACAGCAATCTTTTCAAGACAGAGATCATTACAGTACATTGCACAATTGACCTCCCTTCCGCGCCACGCATCATCCGCGTACCACATGCAGCGTCATGTGCGTACCATCCTCGTATCTTCGCGGATGTCATGGAAGGCACGTAGTGAAGATATAACGTCATTCGCCCTTGGTCGCAGGAGAGGCGTGTGATGCACCTGTACCATACGCAATGAACTGTACCTTCTGTGTGACGTACATGGAAGGTATGCGGATAAAGGTAGGTCAATTGTGCAATGTACAAAATACCCAAATTCTTTGTGATATACAGAAATGTTTCCTATGGTACTTTAATTTCATGGAAACCTCTGGCCTCTAATGTTGTCATGTGCACCAAAGAGCACCAGAGATTTGGCCCTAATTGTGATCCCTGTGATGGTGTCTTTTCTGGTTTAATGTGGGACAGTCCAGTTGTCCAAATTTTAGCACCATGTGAATTT